>ML102341.1:79819-145184 GCA_003697995.1 Taxidea taxus jeffersonii | reverse complement strand
TCAAATGTACCAGGAATGACTAAATAAACATATTCTCAGTGTTAATACTAAATATGAAGCATTATTCCAAGTGGAAAGAAGAACAGGGTAAAACAGCAAATGTCTATAGAAGGTTTTAGAAACAAAACTGAACATAGGAAATTGGGACACAAATGAAGAGGCTCTTGAGTTATTTGAAGAGAGGTTCCATATTCCTAAGATTGTAAAGTCTGTTTTCAGGAAACACTGAAGGTTTATTAACAGAATATTAGCACCATGAATGTTATGCTTTTGGATTGAAGAAGAGAAGCCATTTTTTTTTCAGATTTTATTTAAATTCTACTCAGCCATCAGAAAGGATGAATACCCAACTTTTGCATCAACATGGGCAGGACTGGAGAAGATTATGGTAATTGGAGAAAGTCAATTTTCATACGGTTTCACTTATTTGTGGAACATAAGGAATAGCAAGGAGGACATTAGGAGAAGGGAAAAATGAAGGAGAAATCAGAGTGGAAGTTGAACATGAGAGACTATAGACTCTGGAAAACAGAGAGTTTTATAAGGGAGGAGGGTAGGGAGATGGGTGATCCTGGTGATGGGTATTAAGGAGGGCACGATTGCATGGAACACTGGGTGTTATATGCGAACAATGAATCATGGAACACTACATCAAAAACTAATGATGTACTTACTGTATGGTGACTAACATAACACAATAAAATTTTTTTTTCACCTAGTTAACATACAGTGCAATATTGGTTTCAGGAGTAGAATTCAGTGATTCATCACTTATATACAACACCCAGTGCTCAACACAGCAAGCACCCTCCTTAATACCCATTACCCATCTAGCCCATTCCCCACCCACCTCCCTCTATCAATCCTGTTTGTTCTTTATTGTTTAGAGTCTCTTATGGTTTGGGGGCACCTGGGTGGCTCAGTGGGTTAAGTCTCTGCCTTCGGCTCAGGTCATGATCTCATGTCCTGGGATCGAGCCCTACATTAGGATCTCTGCTCAGCAGGGAGCCTGCTTTCCCCTCTCTCTCTGCCTGCCTCTCTGCCTAATTGTGATCTCTCTCTCTGTCAAATAAATAAATAAAATCTTAGGGAAAAAAAAGAGTCTCTTGTGGTTTGTTTCTCTCCTCTTTTTTCCCACTCCCATCTGTTCATCTGTTTTGTTTTTTAAATTCCAGATATAAATGAAATCATATGGTATTTGTCTTTCTCTGACTAATTTTGCTTAGCAAAATACCCTCTAGCTCCAACCATGTCATTGCAAAAACAAGATTTTATTCTTCTTGATGACTGACTAATAGTTCATTGCATATATATATGCCACATCTTCTTTATCCACTCATCAGTCGATGGACATTGGATTCTTTACATAATTTGACTATTGTTGGTATCTTGAATGGCTACTGAGACAGCCCGTGCAGAAGTGTGATCACAGCAGATATGTGGCAATGTGAAACTCAAGATGTCTCTAAAAGAATCAGAAAGGAAATTTAACAGATTCCGCACTGCTGAAGTCTTCATCCAATTGCTAATTAACATCCTGATTTATAAACTTGTTTGTTCTCTGCCATCTTTATCATTGTACATAATTTTATCAATGGTTTAATATTTTCATCACATGTCTACTGAGGCTATCACCTTTTCTTAGCTCTCTCTACTCCCAACTGAGCATCCCACTTTAACTAGATTTAACCATCACAGCTAAGTCTCCAGGTCTTTCCCTAATCTGCTCTCTTCCCTGCATTCTCCTGCTCCACTAAAATTTGCAGATACATTTCCTCAAATAACTCCCCCTCTTTCCATTCCAATAGCATTGTTCTTATTCTCATACGTTTGCAATTGTATTTACAGGCACTTATTGGTGCTGACTGTATATTTAACCTTTATTCCCTATCACATTAGTTTGAGAATAGGGTGACTCTTAGTAACTAATGCGTGAATAAGCTCCCATGTGCATATCTACTATGTGAGGTGAATGCATCTTTAACTGATAAGTGGAAAATTAAAATGGTGAGAGATCAGATAAAAGTATAAAACACCATCATATATGTATGTCTTTTAATCTGAGAAAAATTGTGTTTGTCAGGTCAGTCAGTGCTGTGCTTTGTTGAATAACACATTCCTAGAAATTTATCTCAAACCAGATGTGAGAAATTTGAACTTTAGGCTTGAAAATTAAAAAGGGGGTTCTATTCCTAGGGAGCTAAAATGCATTTGAAAAATCTGTATGTTAGCCTCTTTCCTTTCATATATGGTGTTCAATGACAGAGTTGTAGATTTTCTTGTATAGATTTGGATTTTATTCCTTCAATTGAACATTGAGCCACTGCCTTAATTTCAATAAGTTTCCAACTATCAATGAATATTTTTGCTTCTGACAAACCCAAAGATGTCTGCATTTGCCTCAATTATATTGCTGAGGTGATTTGTTTCCCACTAGGACTGGCACTCTTAGTGTTGCATTCCATATATTTTTGTATTGAAGGAAAATGCAATATAATTTCTGATTAATTGAACAATTTCAATTTGATATGCAACTATGGAAACTGAACTTTAGTTGAACTATTGGCTGCTAGACATCAAGCTGTTTGAGGGGGATAGTTTCAAAATCTATAAAAGTTCTAATTTCATATAACAAAGGTGCTTTAAGTATATAAATATATAGTAACAAAAGTTCAAATTGTTGAAAAGTGAAAATACCTAAAAAAAAAAAAAAAAAGTCTTCCCTCTCTTAAAAAAAAGACAATGTGGCTCACATTATTTTGAAAAAAATATGTTATCTGTGAATCGAAGAACAATAGGGCTATAAGGGGTTTTAGAAATTACCTTACACAAAAACCTGTTTTGAGAATGAATAAACTGAAGCCCAGAGAGGTAGATATTGAGACTAAATAGTGTACTTTAAAAGGTACATAATGAATATGTGTTAAAGTAAACAGAAAGAAAATAATGTGCTTTCATTTCTTTATACTAACCAACATTGCCCTTTTAGACTTCCACATTAGATTTTTTAAAAATTGTGCTAAAAATACACATAATATAAAATTTGCCATCTTAAAAATTTTTTTTCTAAATTTGATTTTAAGCACTTGTGTCTTTGCTCTCTGCTACCATCCCTAAGACACAGCTTTGAAATTGGTACCATGTCTTGCCATGTGGACCACTGCTAGAAAGGGCATAATAATATTTTGCCAGATAAGTAATAAAGTATTTAGTGTGTGGGTGATGGAAAGGAAAGGAAGAACCTAGAAAACAACTCTGAACTGTATGATTTCAAATTCTAAGATAACCTCTCGTTATAGAAAACGATTTAGCTCTTCAATAAAACAAATGCCATGTGTGTCTTACTGGTCTATATCAGGGCCTGCTTTTTACCTCTCTGTATTAAATTAAGGGGGTTAGGGACAAGGATAACCATCATTTCCTCAACTCCTACTTTCATAGCTGAACAAATAATGCTCAGCTCATGTTCACTATACATCACTAAGAGCTCTCAGTGAACCACAAAAGTGTATTTTTTCTTTCAAGGAAATGTAACATTATATCTTTCTGCCCACAACCCAAATATGTGCTTAAGACTTTGAAAGTGTTAACTGTATCTAATATGTTAAAATGCACACATTTTTAAATATATTTGTAGGTCTTTATAAATAGCAAAATACTTTTTTACTGAAGCCCTTTAACAAATTTACCAATTTCTTTCCCTGTTGGTTTCTAGTTCCCAAACATTAGCATGTCATACAGCATCCTTGTGTATGCAGGGCAAGATCTTTCATGTCACTTAAGTTTTGTCGTGGCCAGCTATATTCAAGTTGAATACTTTTAGTAGGGAATATTTAAAAAATATAATTACCTATGCATACTAAAATTTAAGATAATCTTGCTTTTCTCCTTCAAATAAAACCCCACCATAAAGTAATTTATTTTGTTGTCCTGAATATCTTCTATCTTGGAAGAATGGCGTTCAGAAGAAGTTGGTGTAATGATGTCAAATAAAGTACAAAGTTTCAAAACTCAGTTTGAAAGCTTGCTTTATAGCTACATGAGGACTAATGACAGCTAATACTAATCCCATACAACTAATACCGTAGCATCTATGACAACTTGCATATTGGGTGCATTAAAATTTAGTTTTACCTATTTATCTGCTATTTGGCAAGAACTGATGAAGCACTTCTCGATTTCAGCTATATTCTGTACTTTCAGTGCATAGAAATTACCCTTTTGAACTAATAAATATCCCTAAAATCAATATATTTTGGAAGAATAGATATGTACTGGCTTGATCTAAAGAACTTGCTTGCATTTTTATTAAATATTTTAAGTTATTTGCAGACATTATATTGTGTTAAATTTGAGTGCATTTTAGAGCCATCTTGTTTCTTCTTTGAAAATCAAACATTTTTACAATTGCCTGACATTTCTAATTAACTTCTGAAACTTTCTGCTTCCATTATGAAAAAAAGGTGTTATATATTCCTCTTGTTTATTCTACTTACCCAAATTCAAGAAGGCATGGATGTTCTTTTTTCTTTTTTCTTTATCATGTTTCTTTTCCTTTTGTTTTCATTTTTATTTACCTATTTATTTTTTGCAAGACAGCCTTCTGGTGTTTTTAAATAGTCTCTATTTTTTGAATAGTCTTAGAGTTAAAGGAAAATTGACAAAATAGTACACAGCTCCCATATACCTTGCAGTTTCCTCTAGTATTATACCTCATTAGTGTGATACATTTATTACAATCAAGGAACCAAAATGGATTCATTTTAAATAAATAAAATACATAGTTTATTTGTATTTTCTTAGTTTTAACTTAATGCCTTTTTTGTTCCAGGGTTTCATTCAGGAAACCACGTTTACATTTAAGTGTCATGTCCCCTTAGGCTCTCTGGGCTATGTGTAGTGACTTACTTCCAAAGCGTACAATAGAGAAAGGGGAACAAAAATAACTTCTAATGGAGAAACCTGACAGTCAAGACAACCAAGGTCAAGATCAAAAGTAATAAGTTATATTGTTTGTATGTACCCTTGATATGGTATGATATTGCTAACTCATGTATATAGACATATTTACAAATATTTCTGTAGCTAAATATGAGCTTTGACTGATGCCTCCAATTCGTCCATAACAAATCGATCATTGCTTATGTGTAACTCTCACTTCAATGGTGAGAAATCTGGTTTTCATCATCCTCCATTGATTTACTCAGTCATTCAGTTCCAGTATAATATGAATAGCAGCATCAGGAATTCTTTTAGCACTAAGTAATATCCCATTATATAGATATACTACGGGTTATTTATTCACACACTATCGAAAGCATCTTTGTTCTTCAAATTTTTTACAATTTAAAAATTTATGTGTAGGTCTTCATGTAAATATGTTATCTAATTTGTTGGTAAATACCTAAGAACAAGAGTGCTGGATTATATGGTAAGACTATGTTTAGCTTTGTAAGAAATACCAAAAATCTTGCAAAGTGGTTGTGCCATTTGTATTCCCATAGGCAATGAATATGCATTCTTATTACTCTGCATTCTCACCAGGATTTGGTATTGTCAGGTTTTTTTTTTAGTATCTCATTGTTTGGATTTGCAATTCCTTAGTGACAAATGATTTTGAATATCTCGCTGGATGATTATTTCCTATCTGTATATTTTCTTGAGTAAAGTGCCTGTTTAGATACTTTAAAAAATATATATGTCGATTTTGTTCTTTCTGTTAAATTTTAAGGTGTTGGGGTTTTTTTTGCATATTTTGAATACAAATCCTTTATCAGATAAGTGTTTCATAAACACTTTCTCCCAGGTTAGACAGTGCCTTATCTTTTTAAAATTCTCTTAGCATTGTCTTTAACAGACCAGAAAACTTTAGTTTTAATAAATGTCACCTTATCATTCTTTTCTGTCCTGATCATGCTTTTGGTGGTATAGCCAGAAAGTCATCACCATGCCCAAAGTCACCCAGATTTTCTCCTGCATTTTCTTCTACAAGTTTTATAGTTTTGAAATTTGCATTCTGTCCTATGATCCATTTTGAGTTCAATTTTGTGGAAGTTTGAGTACTATGTCTAGATTCATTTTTTTTTTTAATATAAATGTACCAGTGCCATTGTTGAGAGGATTATCCTTTTTCTTGCTTTGCTCCTTGGTCAAATATCATTGACTATATTTATCTGTGTCTACTTATGGGCTTTTTATTCTGTTCCATTGATCTATTTATCTACTCTTTCACCAACACTACACTATCTCAATTACTTAAATTTTGTAGTAATATTGAAGCTGATAGTGCCAGTGACCCTACTTTGTTCTTCAATATTGAGTCAACTATTTTTGGTATTTTGTCTTTTGTTATAAACTTTAGATTTAGTTTGTTGATGTCCATGAAGTAACTTGTGAATAGTTTAGCTATGTTGAATCTGTAGATCAAGTTGGAAAGAACTGACATCTTAATAGTACTGAGTCTTCACATATATAAGAATGGAATTTCTCTCTATTTATTTAGATCTTTAATTTCTTTTATCAGAATTTTATAGTTTGCCTCATATAGATGTTGTACATATTTTCTTAGACTTATGTCTAAGTATCTGGAGGGAGAGTGTATTGTTTTTAAATTCAAGTTCCAATAGTTAAGTGTGGTGTATAGGAAAACAAATGACATTTGTATTTCAACTTTTATATTCAACTTTATTATAATTGCATATTAATTCCAGGAGGTTTTTTTTTGATCAATCTTTAGAATTTTCTACATTTATCTTCTACAATACAGTTTCCTTCTCTTATTTTTGTTATTTCTTTTTAAATACTTTCTCTAGGTATAATTTAATTTCTCCTAATTCCTTAAGGTGGAAGCTTTGCTTATTGATTTTTAGATCTTTTTTCTTTCCATTTTTCTAAAGATTTTATTTATTTATCTGTCAGGGAAAAAGAGAGTGAGAGAGAGCACAAGCAAGGGGATTGGCGGGCAGAGGAAGAAGTATGTTACCAGCTGAACATGGAGTCCAGTGCAGGGAATGGCAGTAGGCCCTGCAAATTCAATTCTCTAATGGGTTCAAGAAAAGCCTTTGATTTTAAGGTTTTTTTCAGCTTTCCTCTTGTTGTGAGGATGAGAGTGATGATTCCCAACTTTTTACATGTTGGTGCTGAAACTGGAAGTCTTCTACTGCACTGTTTTTTATGTAGTATTTTTCAAAAACACTGACATTGTGGTTAACATCTGGTTACTAGATTAAAATTTTGTGGTTAGGAAAATATTTTTTAAAGTACAAGGCTGAGAGATCAATCCATAAAACTTTGCACACATGAACAAGTGTTCCATGGCTAAAGATCCCTTTACCAATTTGGAAGGGGGTGTCATAAATCCCATTTCTCACAGGTAATATGGTCCAGCAAATGCATGCACAGCTAAAAAGAAAATATATCATCTGAACAAACCATTTCCCTATTAGTTGAGCTAACTGAGTTGTCACTGTATTTTTTTTATAAAACATTTATCTTTTGAGGAATAAAACTTGGACAAGTAAGGACCTTACTTGGGGCTCAAAATTTAAGAGAGATAAAAAAAGTTTGCATCAAAATCAATAATATTTTAGTGCAATATTTTAAATGAGATGAATGGGATAAATAATAAATAAAATATCAAACTATATTTAAATGAAGAAACAGTGTAGTACAAAGTTATATTGGAGCCTAAGACAAAATGGAAAATTTTTATCCCTGACTTCTTTGGCCCTTCAATATTGTGCCCTACATAAGTCTCTCACCTTTGTCCTAGCCCTGGTAAGGAATGTTCAGCCATTAGATATTGGAAAAAGTACATTTAAATGTGTATATTAGAGTTAGGAAAAATCAAGGAAAGTTTTCTCTCATACACAGTTTAATATCATTATCATTTGAAATTCAATATAACTAAATGGAAAAAAATTAAGTAAAAAGCTATTATTTTATACAGCAGTCTTTGCAATTAGAAAATAATATCAATATGATGCTAAATGGTTATGTATTTCTCTTTCTGCAAACATATATACACATTCACAGACATACATACAAGTATTGCAACAGTAATCAGAGATTGAAAATAGACATCCTCATCAAAATTTTCTTTAGCTGTCTTCTTTCTGAAGATTCTGTTCTACCTTTGATATTGTACTTTTGCTTTCCCTCAGGACCTCAATAGCTATTCTCTTCTCAGGTTGTTCCCTGAAAGATTTTCTTTATACAGGAAAGCTATCTTTTAAGTGTCTTCCTCCCATATATATATAAATGATATACATAGTGTAAAATGATTCAACTATATGTAAAATTAAGTGTCATATGTAATATACAATAATATAATAATAACAAATAATATATATTATAACATATATAACAAATGTATACCAGAGGCTGTTTTATCACTGAAATTTTCTCTTTATTTTTTAATCCCATTATAGATGTTCAAAATATATTTTAACATGAAAGTTCTTACTTAATGTGTTGTGACAATATTGCAGTAAGAATCAAATAGCTGTCCTCCCACAGAGTTAGTTGGTGGGCTGAAGATACCCCGAGCACATCTAAGTACTGAACCTATCAAGTGACCTTGTGCATCACAGGTGTTGAGAAATAAGGACAACTACAAAGAAGAGTGTCCTCTAAGTGCACCCAGATCACAATTAGGGCAACAATATTTTTCAGAACTCTTATCTCCATAAAATGTTCAACAATAAAGGAAAGAGATTGTAGCCATCTGAATTTTATAGATCAAGTACATATAGTACTTCTGAACTCATACACTCAGTCAGAGATGACATAATTAATTTAAAATGTATATGAATTTCAATTAAAACCAGTAAGATGCAGGCTGCTTTCAGTAATCAAACCTACTGATTACACTATAAGAAACACTCTTTCGTCTCGTTTTACCATGTTTCGTTAATGTCCTATAAGCAGTATGCTAGCTTTCTATTTTCAAGTAACGTTCATCTCAAGTCCAATTTTGCCATTATGCAAAACAATAAAGGAGGACATTAGTCTTACACAAAATCATTTTTCCAGGCACATGAATTATAGAACATGTAAATAAAAATACCATCACCATGCATAAAGGCAGGGAACACAGACATCAATTCCAAATATTAAATTCCATCTTGGTTTGTGTGTTTGGTCAAAAGCCTTTATGGATGATACCTTTCAGGATTTTCCCTCCAAGTTCTAAAAAAGACTGAAAGACAGAGTGTGGGAAACTAGGAGAGAAGCAGAAAAAGACAGTCATGAAGCCTAAAATAAAATGAATAAATGCAAGGAGGAATCAGATCCAGAGCAGAGGCTGGCTTTTTCACTTCATAAATTACCATCTTGATGTAAATTCAATACTAGCAAATTCAATACACAAGCAATGCAAAGAATTCTCGTGGGTGGAAAAGGCTGAGAGAAGAGATCAAGCAACAGTGTCGGTAGCTCTGGATAGTCTGATAATGGCCCCAGATTTCAAGCAGATACTTCAGTACATTCCTCACATAGCTGAGAGTACCCGGGTGCTACATCTCACAGAAATGGTATACTCATTGTGCTGTTTTTATTTCTAAGTGGAATCTTGAAAGATCTTTCTAAGTAAAATGCTGGCAAAGAAACAACCCCATCGCTAAATGTCCCTGTCATTTTGTCTTTTACGTGATTGGTTGCAGATGTTTCTGTGAAAAGAAGTCTTCAGAGTTTGTTACTCCACCGACTGTCAGTTCACAATCAGGGTTCAGTTGGGAGAAATATTGAACATAACACTTGGCTATAGCGATCTAGCTTTTCAATGTGCACATTTTTATCTCAACTTACCAATGCTTATTTTGTGAAAGAAATATCCAAGTGATCTTAGATTATAAAATAAGAATGACTATCTTAGATAACATTGTGAAACATGAGATTTAACTTTGACACATTTCTCTTGAAATGCAAGAGATATCAAATATACCCAAATATGAGACAAAGTTTAATTCAAAGTAGACTCGGATGGGGACAACATACATATTAATCACATCTTTAACAGAAATAAAAAAATGAAGGTTTACTCAACTGGAGTTGAGTTTACTCAAGTGAAGGAAAATCTAAGACTAATTTTTAAAAGCACAATAGTAGATATCTGTAAGAATCACTTTTAAAACTATTGTATTACTGGCATATTTCAAAGCATAGAAATTTGATATTCTATATAAGTTGTAACCAACAAACAAGGGTTATTCTTTTGTTGTTATTGTGTAAAAGTTGTACAAGCAGCGTGGTGTAATCATAATGTACTCTGTAGCAATATTGCAATTGTTAGAAAGATTTGCATGATCATATTATTGTATACTCTGATTATCGATTTACCAAAAAAGGTGCCCTCAATTTATCAGGAGAATGGAAGGGGATAGTTTATGTGAGTTTATGTGCAGAAAGAACTGTATAAAATAGATTAATTCTCAACCTTAATAATAGGAAAATAATAGATGTCTCTAAAAGTTAAAAATCAAGAAATAACTGTCCAAACATATTATTTGGGAATGTGGTGGCAAATAAAATTAGGAACAGCTGAAAGATATGAATAAATAGAACAAAATTCGGAGGATGAGGAGAGGACCATCATTTGTCTTAGATAATTGTGTTTATTTTTTTTTAAGATTTTTTTTTTAACAGACAGAGATCACAAGTACGCGGGGGGGGGGGGGGGGGGGGGGGGGGGGGGCAGGATCCCTGCCAAGCAGAAAGCCCAATGTGGGGCTCGATCCCAGGACCCTGGGATCATTACTTGAGCCTAAGACAGAGGCTTTAACCCACTGAGCCACCCAGGCACCTGACAATTGTGTTTTGTTTTGTTTTGTTTTTGGCAATTGTGTTTTTATCACTCAAATAGTGCCATCTGAGTACTACTACTCTAATGTACGTTGTATATTATATTATCTTGTGTGTATATTATTACTCTGATAAAGTAAAACACTTCTGTGGAAAGAACCAAGATGCCCTTCAATGGATGAATGGATAAGGAAAATGTGGTCCATATACATTATGGAGTATTATTCCTCCATCCCAGAAAGGATGAATACCCAAATTTTGTTTCAACAGGGACGGGACTGGAAGACATTATGCTGGGTGAAATAGGTCAAGCAGAGAGAATCAATTTTCATATGGTTTCACTTATTTGTGGGGCATAAGAAATAACATGGAGGACATGGGGAGATGGAGAGGAGAAGGGAGTTGGGGGAAACTGGAGGGGAAGATGACATGAGAGACTATGGACTGTGAAAAACAGTCTGAGGGTTTTGGAGGGGCGGGGGGTGCAGGGTTGGATGACCCTGGTGGTGGGTATTATGGAGGGCACATATTACACATATTGCATGGAACACTGGGTGTGGTACATAAACAATGAATTCTGGCACAATGAAAAGAAATTTAAAAAATAAATAAGTAATTTTTTAAAAAGATGATGTAAAGAACACAGAAAAATAAATATAAATAATCTTAAAAAAAGGTTTTTCTAAGAAATAAAGTACTTCTATTAAATTTTTGGTTGTTGTTTTGATGTGACAGTATAGACCACTGCAGTAATTCCTTTTAGTTAATGTAGAGAAGTGCAAATGTTAATCAGCCAAAACTGTTATGTCTTGCCAAAATATTAAAACACCATCAAGAACAATCAAAATTAAAGTATACAGGCTATAATCCTGCCTCCCCAATAAATAAAACTATCTTCGTATTCTTGACTAAACTTGTAAAGACCTTTAACATATTTATCCAGACTGAAAGCTTTGAGTCACAGGGTCTTGGTGTCAGTCCTGGTACTACCTTTTATTATGTGATATTGAGCAAGTTACTTAAGCTATTTAGTGAATGCACATCACTACATTATTTAAAAGTCAAATTAGAGAATAAATAAATAAAAGAATAAATGTAAAAGACTCAAGTTGGGTGTCTGGCACATATTCAGATCCATAAATGTTGGCATTTCTCTGGTCTGGAATTGAAATCACAGCAGGGCACAGTTTTGCCTCTCACCACATAAACTCAATTCATAAGTCACTTTCCATCCTCTGATATTATAATGCCCTATCATACTTGTCCTGTGTTCTACTAACTCAGCCATTTTTAGAAATGCCTTCATTAACTGTCCCTATGCAAATTAGATCATTCCTTGTTTATATAAAGATTATATGTAATATAATTTACATCTGACCTATTTTCTTTATTTTAAAAAAATTTTATTATTTTTAAATTTTTTATAAACATATCATGTATTTTTATCCTCAGGGGTACAGGTCTGTAAATTGCCAGGCTTACACATTTCACAGCACTCACCATAGCACATACCCTCCCCAGTGTCCAAACCCAACCACCCTCTCCTGAACCCCTCCACCAACCCTCAATTTGTTTTCTGAGATTAAGAGTTTCTTATACTTTGTCTCCCTCCCAATCCCATCTTCATTCATTTGTTCTTTTCTTACCCCCAACCCCTCACATTGCCTCTCCATTTCCTCATATCAGGGAGATCATATGATAGTTGTCTTTCTCTGATTGACTTATTTTGCTAAGCATAATACCCTCTAGTTCCATCCACATAGTCACAAATGGCAAGATTTCATTCCTTTGATGGCTGCATAGTATTCCATTGTATATATATACCAAATCTTCTTTATCCATTCATCTGTTGATGGACATCTAGGTTCTTTCCATAGTTTGGCTAGTGTGGACATTGCTGCTATAAACATTTGGGTGCACATGCCCCTTCAGATCACTATGTTTGTACCTTTAGGGTAAATACCCAATAGTGTGATTGCTGGGTCATAGAGTAGCTTTATTTTCAGCTTTTTGAGGAATCTCCATGCTGTTTTCCAGAGTGTTTGCACCAGCTTGCATTCCCACCAACAGTGGAGGAGGGTTCCCCTTTCTCCATATCCTTGCCAGCATCTGTCATTTCCTGACTTGTTCATTTTAGCCATTCTGACTGGTGCAAGGTGGTATCTCATTGTGGTTTTGATTTGTATTTCCCTGATGCCCAGTGATGTGGAGCACTTTTTCATGTGTCTGTTGGCCATCTGGATGTCTTCTTTGCAGAAATGTCTGTTCATGTCCTCTGCCCATTTCTTGATTGGATTATTTGTTCTTTGGGTGTTGAGTTTGCTAAGCTCTTTATAGATTTTGGATACTAGCCCTTTATCTGATATGTCGTTTGCAAATATCTTCTTCCACTCTGTCAGTTGTCTTTTGGTTTTGTTGACTGTTTCCCTTGCTGTGCAAAAGCTTTTGATCTTGATGAAGTCCCAATAGTTCATTTTTTCCCTTGCTTCCCTTGCCTTTGGCGTTGTTCCTAGGAAGACGTTGCTGCGGCTGAGGTCGTAGAGGTTGCTGCCTGTGTTCTCCTCAAGGATTTTGATGGATTCCTTTCTCACCTTGAGGACCTTCATCAATTTGAGTCTATTTTCATGTGTGGTGTAAGGAAATGGTCCAATTTCATTTTTCTGCATGTGGCTGCCCAATTTTCCCAACACCATTTGTTGAAGAGGCTGTCTTTTTTCCATTGGATATTCTTTCCTGCTTTGTTGAAGATTAGTTGACCATAGAGTTGAGGGTCTATTTCTGGGCTCTCTATTCTGTTCCATTGATCTATGTGTCTGTTTTTGTGCCAGTACCATACTGTCTTGATGATGACAGCTTTGTAATAGAGCTTGAAGTCGGGAATTGTGATGCCACCAACTTCGGTTTTCTTTTTCAATATTCCTTTGGCTATTCGAGGTCTTTTCTGGTTCCATATAAATTTTAGGATTATTTGCTCCATTTCTTTGAAAAAAAAGGATGGGATTTTGATAGAGATTGTATTAAATGTTTATATTGCTTTAGGTAGCATAGACATTTTCACAATATTTATTCTTCCAATCCATGAGCATGGAACATTTTTCCATTTCTTTGTGTCTTCCTCAATTTCTTTCATGAGTACTTTATAGTTCTCTGAGTATAGATTCTTTGCCTCTTTGGTTAGGTTTATTCCTAGGTATCTTATGGTTTTGGGTGTAATTGTAAATGGGATTGACTTCTGAATTTCTCTTTCTTCTGTCTTGCTGTTGCTGTACAGAGAAGCAACTGATTTCTGTGCATTCATTTTATATCCTGATGCTTTACTGAATTCCTGTACAAGTTCTAGCAGTTTTGGAGTGGAGCCTTTTGAGTTTTCCACATATAGTATCATATCATCTGCAAAGAGTGATAGTTTGACTTCTTCTTTGTCAATTTGTATGCCTTTAATTTCTTTTTGTTGTCTGATTGCTGAGGCTAAGCCTTCTAGTACTATATTGAATTGCAGTGGTGATAACGGACATCCCTGCCATGTTCCTGACCTTAGCAGAAAAGCTTTCAGTTTTTCTCCATTGAGAATGATATTTGTGGTGGTTTTTTCATAGATGGCTTTGATAATATTGTGGTATGTGCCCTCTATCCCTACACTTTGAAGACTTTTGATAAGGAAGGGATGCTGTAATTTGTCAAATTTGTCAGATGCTTTTTCAGTATCTATTGAGAGTATCAAATCAAATCACATTGATTGATTTGTGGATGTTGAACCAAACTTGCAGCCCTGGAATAAATCCCATTTGGTCGTGGTGAATAATCCTTTTAACATACTGAATAATCCTTTTAACATACTGTTAGATCCTATTGGTTAGTATTTTGGTGAGAATTTTCGCATCTGTGTTCATCAAGGATATTGGTCTGTAATTCTCTTTTTTTGATGGGATCCTTGTCTGTTTTTGGGATCAAGGTGATGCTGGCCTCATAGAATGAGTTTGGAAGTTTGCTTCCATTTCTATTTTTTGGAACAGTTTCAAGAGAATAGGAATTAATTCTTCTTTAAATGTTTGGTAGAATTCCCCTGGGAAGCCATCTCGCCCTGGGCTTTTGTTTGTTTGGATATTTTTGATGACTGTTTCAATCTCCTTACTGGTTATGGGTCTGTTCAGGTTTTCTATTTCTTCCTGGTTCAGTTGTGGTAGTTCCTATGTCTCTAGGAACGCATCCATTTCTTCAGATTGTCAAATTTGTTGACGTAGAGTTGCTCATAATATGTTCTTATAATTGCTTATATTTCTTTGGTGTTGGTTGTGATATCTCTTCTTTCATTCATGATTCTATTTATTTTGGTCTTTTCTCTCTCTCTCTCTCTTTTTTTTTTTTTTTTTTGATAAGTCTGGCCAGGGGTGTATCAATCTTATTAATTCTTTCAAAGAACCAGCTCCTAGTTTCATTGATTTGTTCTATTGATTTTTTAGTTTCTATTTCATTGATTTCTGCTCTGATCTTTATGATTTCTCTTCTGCTGGGTTAGGCTTTCTTTGTTGTTCTTTCTCCAGCTCCTTTAGGTGTAGGGTTAGGTTCTGTATTTGAGACCTTTCTTGTTTCTTGAGAAAGGCTTGTATCACTATATATTTTCCTCTCAGGACTGCCTTTGCTGTGTCCCACAGATTTTGAACCAATGTTTTCATTATCATTTTCTTCCATGAATTTTTTCAATTCTTCTTTAATTTCTTGGTTGACCCATTCATTCTTTAGAAGGATGCTGTTTAGTCTCCATGTGTTTGGGTTCTTTCCAAATTTCCTCTTGTGATTGAGTTCTAGATTCAGAGCATTGTGGTCTGAAAATATGCAGGGAATGATCCCAATCTTTTGATACTGGTTGAGACCTGATTTGCGACCCAGGATGTGATCTATTCTGGAGAATGTTCCATGTGCACTAGGGAAAAATGTGTATTCTATTGCTTTGGGATGGAATGTTCTGAATATATATGTGATGTCCGTCTGGTCCAGTGTGTCATTTAAGGTCTTTATTTCCGGGCGCCTGTGTGGCTCAGTAGGTTAAGGCCTTTATTTCCTTGTTGATCTTTTGCTTGGATGATCTGTCCATTTCAGTGAGGTGAGTGTTAAAGTCCCCTACTATTATGGTATTATTGTTGATGTGTTTCTTTGATTTTGTTATTAATTGGTTTATATAGTTGGCTGCTTCCATGTTAGGGGCATAGATATTTAAAATTGTTAGATCTTCTTGTTGGAAATACCATTTGAGTATGATATAGTGTCCTTCCTCATCTCTTATTATAGTCTTTAGTTTAAAATCTAATTGATGTGATATAATGATTGCCATCCCAGCTTTCTTCTGATGTCCATTAGCATGGTAAATTTTTTTCCACCCCCTCACTTTAAATCTGGATGTGTCTTTGGGTCTAAAATGAGTTTCTTATAGGCAGCATATGGATTTTTTTTTTTTTATCCATTCTGATACCATGTGTCTTTTGATTGGGGCATTTAGCCCATTTACATTCAGGGTAACTATTGAGAGATATGAATTTAGTGCCATTGTATTGCCTGTAAGTTGACTGTTACTGTGTATTGTATCTGTTCCTTTCTGATCTACTACTTTTAGGGCCTCTCTTTGCTTAGAGGCCCCTTTCAATACTTCCTGTAGATCTGCTTTGGTGTTTGCAAATTCTTTCAGTTTTTGTTTGTTCTGGAAGCTTTTTATCTCTCCTTCTATTTTCAATGATAGCCTAGCTGGATATAGTATTCTTTGCTGCATGTTTTTCTCATTTATTGCTCTGAATATATCGTGCCAGTTCTTTCTGGCCTGCCAGGTCTCTGTGGATAAGACTGCTGCCAATCTAATATTTTTACCATTGTATGTTACAGACTTCTTTTCCCAGGCTGTTTTTAGGATTTTCTCTTTGTTGCTAAGACTTTTAAACTTTACTATTAGGTGATGGGGTGTGGACCTATTCTTATTGATTTTGAGGGGAATTATCTGTATCTTCTGCAGGTTTTGATGCTTGTTCCCTTTGCCATATTAGGGAAATTCTCTACAATAATTCTCTCCAATATACCTTCTGCTCCCCTTTCTCTTTCTTCTTCTTCTTGAATCCTAATTATTCTAATGTTGTTTTGTCTTATGGTGTCACTTATCTCTTGAATTCTCTCCTCGTGGTCCAGTATTTGTTTGTCTATCTTTTGCTCAGCTTCTTTATTTCTGTCATTTGGTCTTCTATATCACTAATTTTTTCTTCTGCCTCATTTATCCTAGCAGTAAGAGCCTCCATTTTTTATTGCGCCTCATTAATAGCTTTTTTTATTTCAACTTGGTTAGATTTGAGTTCTTTTATTTCTGCAGAAAAGGTTTTTATCTCTCCGGAGAGGTTTTCTCTAATATCTTCCATGCCTTTTTCGAGCCCAGCTAGAACCTTGACATTCATCATTCTGAACTCTAGATCTGACATATTACCAATGTCCATATTGACTAGGTCCCTAGCCTTTGGTACTGTCTCTTGTTCTTTTTTTTTGTGGTGAGTTTTTCCGCCTTGTCATTTTGTCCAGATAAGAATGTATGAAGGAGCAAATAAACTACTAAAGGCGTGGCAAAGACCCCATGAAAATGTGCTTTAACCAAATCAGAAGAGACGCCAAATCATGGGAGGGAGAAAGGGGCTAAAAAGAAGTTCAGAAAAAAAAAAAGCTTAAAAAAAGAAAACAAATAAAGAAAAATATTTTAAAAAAGAAAAAAATATATATATATATTAGACTGCTGACTAGAACAAGGTCACCCACTTATTTACTTAATACTTTTGGGAGTATTTTGTTGTCTTAGAAGAAACTACCTCCCAAAATTTTAAAGAATGTAAAACATATATCAGGGTAGACACAATGAAAGAATGGAATATGCCTATAAACATGAGAATTTTTTTTTTAATTTCTAAAAAAGAGGTTGATAAAGTAAGTTGGTTGGGAGAATAAGAAGCTAGATTTAGGGTATATTTTGATCTATTAGGAGAAGTTGTACCCCAATTTTTTCAGAAGAAAAAACCCTATGTGTATTCAAAAAATAAAGTTAGATGCAATGAAGGATCAAATATGACTGTAATAATGAAGGCTCTAAAAAGATTATTGTTATTTTTTTTTGAAAAGTAATGTTAAGAAAAACTACTTAAAAAAACGTTAAAAGTGGAAAGGGTAAAAGTTAAAAAAAATTAGCAGAAAAAAAAGAAAGAAAGAAAGAAGATTAATTAACTGCCAGACTAAAGAATCTTGGGGAGAAAGCCTTGAATTCCATGCTTTGCTTTCTCCTCTGGAATTCCACTGTTCTCCTTGAAGAGTGAGCTTGGTCTTGGCTGGATTTCTTATTGATCTTCTGGGGGAGGGGCCTGTTGTAGTGATTCTTAAATGTCTTTGTCCCAGGTGGAATTGCACCGCCCTTACCAGGGGCCAGGCTAAGTGATCCGCTGGGGTTCAATTTTGCGAGCTTTTGTTCCCTGAACACTTTCCATAGAGTTCTGAAGGGCAGGAATGATAATGGTGGTCTCCCAATCTCCGGCCTGGAGGACCTGAGAGCTCGGGCCCCACTCCTCAGTGCACCCTCAGAGAAAAGCGCTCAATCACTCCTGTCTCCCTGACCTCTGGCCTTGCTCCAAGCTCACACAGCCTGTGACTGGTTCCAGGTAACCCTGAATTTAGAGCTCACTCCTTGGCTTTGTCTCTGTAGCCAGCTTCCCCACTCTAATACCTGTAAGCTCTGCCTAATATCTTCAAGCACTGTAACACTCAGACACCCCCAATCCTTCTGTGACCCCCACGGGTCCTGGGGCCACACTGTCCCCACGTGGGCTTCACCCCAGTTTAGCCTCTGGAGCGATGTCCCTCAGTGGAGTAGACTTTTTAAAAGTCCTGATTTTGTGCTCTGTTGCTCTGCCGCTTGCCGGGAGCTGACCCCTCCCCCCACAGTCTATCTTCCCGTTGCTTTGGATTCCCTTCTCCACCAGCCCTACCTTTCAGAAAGTGGTCGATTTTCTATTTCTAGAATTATTGCTCTTCTCTTCAATGTCCTGTTGGATTTGTAGGTGTTCACAATGGTTTGATAAACTATCTAGCTGATCTCCTGCTACCTGATGTAGTCCCAGCCTGCTACTTCTTTGCCATCTTGACTCCTTCCTGACCTATTTTCTTAATAAAACTTACTGACACCCAAAATAAATATTTCTCTGTGTAATTATTTGTTCAACATCAATTTGTATCTGATAATAAACTTGGAACTCTTTGGAGTAGGGACTATATCTCTCAACCATTATTATATCTTTATCTCTGAACACCATGTTTGACACATTATAGGTGTCCATGATATAATTGGTTCAAAGAGTGGCTGAATAATAATTATTTGGCTGCAAAACTTTTTAGTAGGTTACTGAACTACTTTTTCCTTAACTTTCTCTTACTATTAGAATGCTTCCAGTTTTTAGCTGCTTCCACGTGTCATAGTGCTATAAGTGTTTTAGGAATAGGAATGTTTCTTCTTTTGGGTTGTACATGTTTAACTAAAACACCAAAGTGTGAATATTTCTGTCTAAGTTCTCAGATTAGAATTTATACTATTATAACCTATGATCTAACATATGTTTGAAAAAGTAAGTGAATGAATGAGTGAATGAATGAGTCAAGACGATCAATCAGGCAATTAGGAGATTTCCTGATCTGAACTTTATTTTATGTTGGTTTTTTTGTTTGTTTGTTTTTGTAATCCATCTTCTTAGTGACCAAATATTTGCATGATTGGTCAGTCATCTTCTGATAAGGAAATAGTACAACATGGAGTACTTTTATGTTGTTTTTTTCTTAGCATATTGATAATTCTATCTCAATACCCACATACTCCTTCATAAATGTGATTTAATGACTTCTTACTGAAAACTGACTTTGAAAATCTTTTACGAGTCACTTTTTTCATAGGTCTTTCTTGGTTATCTAAGCCTGCCTTAGGTATCCACCCCCATCCCAAGGATCATCAGAAATGTCATTATCATCATATAAAAATGTTGAGACCTTAAATATGTGGCACTAAGGTAAACACTTTCCATGTATTATCTTGTTTCTTCATGCAAAAAACAATAAATCTCTGATCATTTTCCTATTACAAAAATTAAACCCCTAAACTTGGTACATAAAGCCAAACAAGTTATTTGGCTTTCACCTTCTTTCAGTTTTATTTTATCCAGGAGGTAACATTACCTTCCTTTTAACAGATGTGGAAACTGAGCCTTCGAACATGGAAATAATTAGTACAGACTCACAAAGAGAGAGTAATGGGTCTTCTTGTTCCCAAAGCCTACATTCTAAGCCAGCACACCACTAAGCCTGCATTCTCCACTTCTGTTATGAAATCTACCATTTGGTACATTTCTGCCATTCAAGGATGAGCTTTGTGAAGCCACATTCTATGCCTAGTTCATAGCTGCATATTTAGCACTTACCATAGGACCAGCAGATAAGTCCCTCAGTGATACTGATGTTTACTACATAAGTAAAATTTATTTCCATCAACCATTATGGATGGGTTCAACCTAAGGTCCTTATTTTTTTTCAATGATTTTATTTATTTATTTGACAGATAGAGATCACAAGTAGGCAGAGAGGCAGGCAGAGAGAGGGGAAGCAGTCTCCCCACTGAGCAGAGAGCCCAATGCAGGGCTTGATCCCAGGACCCTGTGATCACTACCCAAGCTGAAGGCAGAGGCTTTAACCCACTGAGCCACCCAGGTGCCCCCAACCTAAGGTCTTTTAAAAAACTAATGACGTACTGTATGGTGACCAGCATACCAACAACAACAACAACAAAAAACCCCTTGCCCAATACAAATTCTCTTTTTTCATATTTCTGCCTTTCATTTCCACTTTGCAGCAATCATTTAACTAACCTAACTACATTTTGTATTCTGTTTTTAATTTGATTTCCTAGTCTGAATACTAAGTAGTATGCTTTCTAGTTTCCATTGAAATATTAGAGAGAGAAATCCCAGTCATTCAGATACAGGTTTTTTTTAATTCTTTTTTCTGTCATTTCACCCTTTTTTATGCCAACCCTGTCTAACTCTAAACAGTTCAATGAATATTAGCTACCTCAAGACATAAGAAATGCAGAAGAATAGTGAAATAATTATATTGTAGTTTCCTAGTGGTCTGGATCTAAGAGAAAGAATGTTTTATTTAAATTTTTATTATCGCCACACAAATGTCAACTAGAGTCACCCTAACCCTTAAGACATAGTTGAATTTGGGTTAAAATCCCATCTCATTATTCAGTATTCTTCCCAGATTTCTTTGAATTCCTGGTGTTCATGTTCCTTTAGTTTCTGGCTCCTGTTCCTATTATTACAGGCATAACATAGTATTTATGGATGTAAAGTAGACTTCAGTCGAGACTTGGGTAAAAAGAAGCCAGAGATTACACTACCATAAAATTCAATGAAGAATTTAAATTTAAGCTATAGTTGTTCTTGTCTCCTGACCACTTCTCACCAGCACAAATGACAGGTTCCCATTATCCAGCTCATCTACTCTCTTCTTTCATCTCCCCTTTCTCTCTTCCTAGGCTCATTCCCACAGCCTCTTAGACTACTGCTTCTTGGGGATTATCCTAGGAGCCTTGACATCTCACTCTGCTCCACTGTCACATTAGGGCAAAAATTCATCAAGTATTTTCTAAACCAAAAAAGGTTCTATAACTTCTTTTCCTAGAATCCTCTGATTTCCTCTGCAACACTCTCTGTCCCTAAACCTGGTTAATACTCAGGAATAAGTGTCCATCTCTTTCTTTGCAAGAACAGGTCTGCAGACCTCTCTGCTCAGCATGGGGGTGGGAACTCATGCAACTTTTGTGTCAGGCAAACCAGAAATACTAATTAAGAATTCCTCAAATCCAACCTGAATTATCAGTTCTTTTCCATTTTGCTAGAAGCAGTATAAATATTTTTAGTACTGGACTAAAAAAAATTTATTTTTACTTTTTTAGAGAATTGTGCATCTAGATGTGAACTATAAATCAGTTTTGATACACAGGTGACCATATACATGTATTTGTATAGATTATATAAATGTATTATAATTCCTATATTATTATATATGTGATATATAAATGATATAAATATATATGATTTTCAATGTTAATTAATAACAATGTATAAAAATGCAATGTATATAAAACTATGTATATATTAATATGTCACACATATTAATTTACAGTATTAAACTTTATATAAATATATGCACATGCATAGATGTACATAATATATATCTTCATGGCTCTATTACACAAGATATATATGTAATCTATATCCTAGGTCCAGTTTGTCTCTCCTCCAAGGCACATTAAAAGCAGGAACTTCACCTTGTCTATTCATATCCTCATTCACTCTTGATTCAGTAAATGCTGTCATGAAACAAAGATGTATCTAATAACTACTCATTAGGTGTCAGGTGTCTCCTCTTATTCTTGTTGGCTGCTGGTCTTAACGTCATGTAAGGAAATGATGGAAAGTTCTGGAGTTTACCAAAGTCATACATTTAACTCTGAAATGAGACTTGGAGGTTAATTTACACCCATGGAAACCCTATTACTGGTTTGTCACACTGTAGAAAGTTCTTTTCCTTCCTTGAGTACTCCTACATCAGTCTGGTCTTCTAGCATGCGTTCAGTGTCCCTTTACTCAGAAACAAATCTTAAGCAAGCACACATGTATTCAAGGTGATTCTTCACTGAAGTAGATTATGTACAGAAAGAAACTAAGATTGCAATTGTTTCCATTTTCAGCCTTTTGAAAGCTTTAATATTATTGCTGTAAATGTGATTGCACAAAGCTATAAATGCCTCACTTAATCATTTTTAAATACCTCTGACATGCAACCAGGAGTTGGAAATATATAAATATTAAGTTTTATGATGTTTTTGCATGTTACCATAGCCCGTTATTCTATTATAAACTGTCATCTGTTACTCAATCAAAAGAAAATGGGTAAGAAAAACTTATTGTAGTCCAAGGAACATTCCTTTTTTACATGAATTTACCAACTCTAATACGTTGTAGGCTAATGGAGTTCTCAAAAATGGTAAGACTAAGTGGGAAAGGATCATGCATGCCTCACCTCCCTCTGCTCTGCCTCTCACTAACACTAGTATAAAAATATCTAATTTACAATATGTGTTTGGGTGCACTCTGTCATCAGAAATATTTCTCTTGTGACTCAAGTATATTCCTTCTGATTGTTTTATAATTTCAAACTTAAACTCAATTTTCATGGCTTTTTATTCCAGATGAAGATAAAACATGTCTTCCTCAAAAATGCACTCTTTTTCATGAAAGAGAGGAGGGACAAACTCTGGTTTCAATAGAACTATTTTACTCTATCTCTCACTCTAGTTAAACATTGGGTGGCCAGAGAACTGATAATAGGAGTTTCCAACATTTTGTTTTAGTATGTATAAGGCGAGAAGAGTCAAGTTTTAGAGCTTGAATGACTTCTGCAATATTTCTAACTCATTTTACTAGTGTAAGATCTCAAGGAATGCCTTGATTTTCTTCTTAGCCTGTTTTCTCATCAGCAAAATGGCAATAATCACATTTACTGCATAGATTTCTGCTGATGTCTTGAGACTGAAATCAGGTCTTTATGTCACATCATAAATAGAGGAGTGCCAACTATTGATACATATTATTATCAATTATTACAATACCTTGGTTTCCAAACTGAGTTTGAATCATGATTTTAATATTTTTCAGGACTCCTTGAAGAAGTGGTTGATCCCAGGCTGCAGGCAGATTGAAACAAGATGAACTTGGAGTATGTTGAAGTGCCAGAAATTGAGAAAGTGCTCAAGAGAAGATAGAGCATTATTGAATGGGCACAGCAGACAATCTGAAAAAGCTCCAAATGGCCAAAACAGCAATAATTTGAGGAACAAAGTCAACAGAGTACTGGATTACTGCCCACAGAATAAAACAAACATCCATGAGCCCAACATACTGGTATAAGTAAATAACTGAATAAATTAACAGAGAAGGGACATACCAATTGGTGAATGTAGAAACAATATGGAAAAGATAAAGTCAACATTAAAACACCACAGCAATAATTGTTGTAAGCAAGATTCACAATCTCATAACAAGATTCACAACAATATGAATTTTCATAAATTCACAAATTCATGAAAAAATTTGAGGAGAAACATGAGTCTTAAAGTGTCTTTCCCAAGATATTTATTAATTACAAAGGGAAAATAGTATCTTTATAAAGGAAAAAACCACAGACACAATCCTAACTAAGTAATCAAGGTTAACATCACTAGTAATACAGTATCTCGGCACCTTGACATGTTTCACTGAGAAAGGTTCAGCATGTCTGTGATCTTCTTTAAAAAACACCTTCCTTCAATCCAATAATGAAAAAATACAGGATTAATCCAAACCAGAGGACATTCTATAAAATAACTGACCAGTACACCTTCAATGCCAAGGTTCTGAAAGACAGGAGAAAATTAAGGAAACAAAGGAGACTGACAATTAAACTCAGTGTGAGTTCCTGCACTGGACCCTGGAACAGAAATATAGCTGGTAGAAATACAACAATGTTAATTTCTTAGTTTTGGTAATCGTGTTATGGTTGATGTAAAATATTAACATTATGGGAGACGTAGTAAGATATATACAACTGTTCCATAAGTCTAAATGTATTATGAAATAAAAATATATTTTAAAACTGAGTTATAATTTTCTTTGGAAATATATCTAGTATTATCAATGAATGGCTTACTTCTTTTTTATTTAAGATGTCTTTAGTAAAGTCATGATAGAAACATGACTTTAAGATTTTATTAATTAATTTATTTATTTAAGAGAGAGCAGCAGAGGGAGAGGGGAAGTAAGGAGAGGCACTCTCCCCACTGAGCATGGAACCCCATGTGGGGCTTGATCCCAGGACTTTGGAATCATGACCAGAACCAAAGGTAGATGCCTAAACTACTAAACCACCCAGATGCCCCCCAAAGTGGCTTACTGCTAATTATATTACCTATACTTCTGAATAATTTTGAGGCAAATTCTCTGACTCTATCCTTGAGTAGTTAAAAACTAAATACTGTTGTTGTTCCTCAATACTATTTTTATTTGTTTATTTATTTATTTAGGTTGGGTAGCTGGAACTCAAGGTCACTAAGTAATGTGGAAAGAAGCAAACCCAGATGACATCATGAATTAAAATCTGAACCCAGAAACAATTCCAGAAATGGTCTGCAAACCTCAAAGTCTTTGAGAAAGGAAAGAGGTTCAGGATGGAATGAACCGCCAAACTACCATTCTATTCTTCAGACTTCTCAGGATTTTTAACCTGTTTGAGGAGTGAAAAAGCATTTGATTACCCTTCAGAATAAGTATTTTATAAGAAGCATGGTAGATCAGAGAAAGCGTCAGAGTTCCAGACACAAGACAATTCTTGTAACCAACAGAAATGTAATAGAACTGTCAACAGAACATGAAATAAGACATGGGTATTGATAATTAGTACATGTACATTTATTGAAAAATGATGCAAAAATCATATACTTTTTAAATTAAAATTAAACACTGAAAAGCTTTTCTTTTATTTAGATTATCTCACACAATAGTTATAGAGCTTCTAGATTTCATTACTATGAAAACTTTTGCAAAAGGAACTTTGAGACTTTGCTATGTACTTCAAAAATAGTTAGATTACAATTCATTATAATTTAATTAAAATAGCCATTTTTATTATAATTTTATTCATTTATTTATTTTTAGTAATCTCTATATCTAAAGTGGGGCTTGAACTCAGGACCCAGAAATCAAGAGTCACATACTCTTCCAACTGAGCCAGTCAGGTGTCCCAAAAGCCATGTTTTTAAAATATTGTTTTTACTTTTTATTATATAAAAATTTGTGGGACTTCAAGTGGAATTTAAAAAGATGTGTGTGTGGCTATTGAATTGCTAATTTCAATGTTGGTAATATTTACTATTGCTGCTCATGGCCACACATCTCTTTTTCTGACTTCTCAGGAATAGTCTCATTTAACCTGAAAGTTTTAATAACATCTGGTATATAACTTCATTTTCTGTTGTGGACTCATAACTACAGGAAAACTAATTCTAGAATTGGTGGGGTTTTTTATTTGTTTGTTTTTAAGGTTTTACTTGACAGAGAGCAAGAGAGTCAGAGAGTACAACCTGGGGAAACAGCAAAAGGAGCAAGAGAAGCAGGCTCCCTACTGAGCAGGAAGCTTGATGCAGGGCTCCATCCCAAGCCCTAAGCTCATGATCTGAGCCAAAGGCAGATGCTTAACCAACTGAACCAGGCACCTCTAGAACTGGTGTTTTATACAGAATGTCTCAGAAAAGCATTTAAGATAATTTTATTTTTAAATAATGAAGTCTAAGGGCAAAAGAGTGTCTTTTATAAAATGTGAATTGTCTTATGATCTAGGAAATTATAAGCTACATTTCACTTCTGTCTTGTATCTCTAAATGATTAAAGGAATTTGCTGGAGGCCAGAGGCAACTCCATTCCCCAACTTTCCCCAAGCATGGAGAGCATCCATTGTGAATGATTTCTCTCTCTTCACTTCCAGTAATCTAGCATGTGTTCTTTTTTAAGTTTAAATGCAGTGATTCTGAACCTTTTTGGATTTAGATAAGCCCATCTCAAAATATGATGACATTTGTTGACTGTAAGAAAAAGAATACCTATATTAAAATCACACCCAATTTTGCTTATGATTTCAGGGGGGTTCCTAGATCTGGGGAAATTTCCTATGGGCTTTAGCTTAACACCTGAAAAAGCATATTTTACTCCTAAAACTATAGTCTGTTAGGAACAGATCTAGCCTAGACAAATAGGGCCTCCTGGTGCATGAAAAACAAGGAGAAGGACTGAGCTTTGAGGTAAGAGGCCCCAGGAAAGTCTCGGGGAATGATGAACTAGAGGTTTCTCTGGGGAATTAATATACAGGTGACCTTTGAACAACATGGGGTTAAGGATGCAGACCACCTGAGCAGTTGAAAATCTGTATCTATACTCCCCCAAAGCTTTGTTAATAGCCTACTATTGGCTGGAAGAGTTACCAACAACATAAACAGTGGGTTGACACATATTTTGTAAGTTATATGTGTTATATACTGTAGTTTTACAATAAAGTAAGCTAAAGAAAAAAGTTATTAAGTTAATCATAAGGAAAAGAAAATATATTTATAGTACTGTACTGTATTTATTGAAAAAATTGACTTATAAGTGTACCTGTGCAGTTCCAGACCCATCTTGTTCAAGGGTCAACCATAAACCATGGCTCAAGGCACTGGATCCAGATGTCATGAGAGGCAGGGAATGTTCTAGAAGTTTAACAGTGAAAGAATAGAGTGTCAGGAGCAGACATGGGAGATCCTGTAGTGAAAGAACCAGCAAGTCTGGGTAATGGATTATATTTGGATGAAAGACAAGAACAAGTCATATTCAGGGAAGGATAGATGAGGTATTTGAAAAATTTTAGTAATATTCCTTTTCAAGCCACAAATCTCATCAGGTCTTACTGAACTGTATTCATTCAGATGTAACTTCTCCACTAATTCTATAGATACTGACCTGATGAAAATATAAAAAGTTTTCATTTCTTGTATGTCTTACCACAATTCCTTTGTATTGTTAAACTGAGATATTTTTGACAGCTATATTCTCAATCCTCCAGCCAAGATTCCCTTTGAGATTGAGCAAGAGAGTGGGGATGCAGTCTCTGGTTTATGATATGGGCCTTCCTGCATGATTTCCAAAAACCTCCAGACATAGGAGGACATTCTTGTTTTTTGTTGGGCTACATGTTTTTGTCTTGTTTTTAAGAGAGCAATGCATCAGGCTGTCACTGGGAACTAAGTGGCCAATCAGAGGAGCTTGCAGACACACAGCCACTATACTCAAGTGAATTCCCCTGAGCAAGGCAGGATGGTCTCAGATAGAATATAAAAGAGCCTAACTGTAGCTGTGATTAGCACCTATTTTGCATTGAATTTGTTTGATGGTTCTTTTTCCTCAGTCAAATTTGTGCATTTTTCTGGGTGCATAATTTCTCTAACAAAGCTTTCTGGATTATTGTTTATCAATTCAATTCATTGCCAAGCTAAGTTTACTCATTTCAGTGACTCCACCAAAGTTAGCTCATTCTTAAGAAACTTTTGTCTACACTTGAAAGACTAGTTGACCTTAAAATAGAATTCTACAATGCAAAAATAAATAAAATGAAATAATAAAATAAAATGGAACACTCCATTCTATGAAGCATGCTAAATGCCTTCTGCACGAGTACAATGTCTTCACAATTATCCATCATGCTCTGGCCCTCTGCCCTTTGTACAACTGAAGAACATCATCACACTGCTCATTGCCAGAACTCCACAGGAAAGGGCTGGAGCTCAAAACGTTAACCTTAACTATCTCTCATAAGATGGATAAATGTAGGAGCTGTTCTTTATAAAGCTGAACTTATCATCCATGTGCATAGACACACAGATATATATAGATAGGGTAGCTGAGGAAAAAATAAAGAAAAGAAATGAATGTTGGTTTCAAAGTCTTTTTATGCACATCTCAAAAGATGAAATCAAGTTTATTATTGGTTCTTTAGTTTACTATGGCTGCTGTAGCAAAGTACCACAGACTGGGTGGTTTAAACAACAGAAACTCATTTTCATACAGTTCTGGAGGCTAAAAGTCCACAATCAAGATGTTGCCAGGATCGGTGTCCTCTCTGACTTACAGATGGCCAGCTCCTCTCTGGGTCTTCACAGGGTCTTCCTTCTGTCTGTGTCACATGAAGCCCACCCTAATCACCTTGTTCAAATTGAATCCCCTCTTTAAAGGCCCTATCTCCAAATACAGTTGCATTCTGAGGTCCTGGGGGCTAGGACTCCAACATATGTATTTTGGAAGGGACACAGTTCAACAACCATGACAATTAATAATTTTATTTTGTGAGACACAAGTTCCCATGTAAGTTTAGGAGTCAATTCAGAGTATCATGTATATAGTTCAAATGTGTGCTTTAAAAGCCTGCTTGATTCAACTTTGCATAATATTTCACTCAGGGAAAAGACTCTCACTTTTGTTTTTGTTTTCCATCACTCAAGTAAATCTTAATTTAACATCCATTAAGTATAAAATGCTGTTAACTGTGCTATGATTGGGAAAGTATTCAGAGGTGTGTAAGACATGACCCCCCACTGTCAACACAATCTCAGATCTTAATTAATAACTAATCAGTTTCTAGAGTTAGTATATAATGAATGCCAAAATATAAGCTAGCCCTTAAAACAATGATGAGAATATAGTAGACATTCACTAAATGTTTTGAGTAAATATTATATGCATTAAATGATTTTTCAGCATTTATCTTTGGTATCTGGAGAGGATAAAAGTAAAGCTGATACTGTAGTCCAGAAAATACCTTCATGACATTTTCCCAGTGACAACTGAGGCTTTGGGATGAAAGATGGGACCATACCTTAAGTGAATCTAAAGTAAAAAATTAAAGTCAGTGGCTGTTGACCATTTGTGAATAGTCATCCTAGTTCCTTACCTTGGGGACAATTTTTGAGAATTTTTTGTGAAAACAAATTATGGGGAATTGATAAGAAAGCTAAGAGGCAGAAAGTTTCAAAACTGTATCACATTAGAAAAAGTCATATGTAGTTTGACTATATAATTTTTATTGGATTAATACATTTACTTAGTCACAGTTTACAGATCTTTTCCCCCTTAAGACAAGAAATTCTACAATTTTTATAGCACATCTTTAAAAGAATTTTTTTTTCAGGGTGCCTGGGGTGGTTCAGTCAGTTAAACATCTGACTTTGGTTCAGGTCACTATCCCAGGGTCCTGGGATTGAGCCCCATATCGGGCTCCCTGCTCAGCTTGGAGCCTGCTTCTCCCTCTCCCTCTGCTGCTCCCTCTGCTTGTGTTCTCTCTCTCTCTCTCTCTTAAATAAATATGTACAATTTTAAAAAATTTTTTCTCTGCAGAGAGAATCAAACAATAATATATTCCTTGTTTTTCCCCTTCAGATGTCTTGAAAAATACTCTTTCTAGATTGATAGCCAACATATCATGCTTCAACCACCTTTATTTGTGCCAAGTTAGAAAGCTTTAGACACAGTTGTTAATAGTGGCCCAGGCGGGAGGACTTTGAACTGCTGTCACACTCATGGCTGTGATTTCTACAGACTTGAAGCTAACACTTAGGTTTGTGCAGTGTTGTTAATATCCTGGGTGTTAGTCATAAAGAAGTCATAAATAATTCCTGTGTGAAGCTCTCTACTTTTCACCAGTCTTTTAGTCTTAATTCAAAGGCATTTTAGAAGTGAGTCCTATTACTGTCTGTGAAACAATGCAGAGCTGTGGTAGGTCTATTTGAGACAAGATTTTACAGCTATGTCATAAAACATATCTGAGTAAAAACACATGGTTACTTGATCATTAAGATTTTTCCAATTGAATGCGCCAAACTTCACAATACAGCTGAATTTAGTTTTTTGCTTCAATACCTGTAATGAATGACCAAATAATCCCAGAAGACCATGGATTTTAACAAAAGATTAACCATTTCCTAAAATCTTGTGCATGTTCATTGAAGTACATGAATAAACATCTTTCCTGATTTAGCCCAAAATAAAACATGTCCAGGCATATGGGCTCAAATCCACCCAATTTGCTCCCAAAAGCCTCTATCTGTTGATGTCAGGGCTGATTTCCCGTCCCAAATCACTTCTGGATGATCAAGAAAATGTTTTCTCCTAGAAGCTAGTGATAACTACCTTGAAAAAGAATCAAACAGTAGAGTAAACCAGAGAAATCTCAGATCAGGGAGACATGAACTGAAACTATTTCCTGAAATTCCTTCTTTTAACTCATTAGAGAAAACTTTTTTTTCTTATGACATTGAAAAGAATCTGGAAGTAAGAGGACACACACCTATGTTTCAGATTACGGATTAATGGCCCGAGTTCCATTTTGGTTCAAGGAAACTCAATGCACCTAGCAAATATTCATCCCTCTTGTAGAGTGGTATTCTTATTAATTTATTTTTAAAAACAGCCACCTAGAGCAACAAGCCAAGATGAGCTATGTAATTTTTTTCTCCTCAACACACAGAATGGCTGAAATGTCTGTTTCACACTGTTGTGACAATCCACTAGTCCCCAAACCTAACATGAGAATTTGAGCCCCAAAGAGCATGCTACAAGTTAGGGAAGGGTGTTACCATGTGATTTTATCTCTGGCAGGATCCTGGTTACAAACTCCCCAAGCCCACCCTCACCCATATTCTAGCTTCAGCAGCAGAGTTTCAGATTCAGGGAAGTTCTGGGAATAAACCAAGAGATGGAATCATTCAGTTAGTCCCTGAAACTAAGTGTTTTTAATGCTACTTGGCTTATTCCAGGTTCTTAAGTTACACTCACTCCCACTGTGCTTTCTGGCCGTGGGTGGCCTGGGTAAGTCACCAGCAGCTCCAGCTCTATTCCCCACACATGCTGCATCTGACAAAGAACTGCTCTCCACCCAGCTCCCTCCCTGGTCACAAGGAACAAACAGGAGAGTTTATTTCAGAGCATTAAACACTTTCCTAAATTAGAACTCATTTTCTATAGCATACTCGTATTTCACCTAAGAGACCAACCTAAATAGTCTGATAACATTTTACACACACACACACACACACACACACACACACACACAAACACACAGCAAAGTAGAATCATTAAAAAATCACTCTGTAGGTGATTTTGAGGAGGGAATATATTATGCCTTTATTATTGATCATCAGTAAATACAGCTGATTTTGGATGCCAGTAGAATATTTTAAATTTTATATATCTATATGGCCAAAATTTATACCTGGATTGAATGCACGAGTCATTAATTATCAAATAACATTTCGTAACAGGTATTGATATATATTGGCCTAACATTACCTATCAACATTGTTCTGAGTGCTTCCTTTCATTCATACAGCAGCCTCATGAGAGAGACAGGAACACTGAGGCACAGAGAAATTATATGGTTAGTCCCAGACTTCACCGCACCCAAGTATCTGACCTTAGATTTCACCAGAAGTCTGATTCTACAACGCAAACTTAAACCAAACATAGAATATCCATTGCCGAGTGTTTGGGAAACAGTAACTCCTCAAAACATGCTTCCTACTAGTAATGTTACTAAAATTGCAGGAAAATGGGCTATTGCTGCTACTTTCAAAGAACTAATTAGTCTGGTCAATATTTATGTGAAGAAACAGAATATTCAACCTGTCTTGGCTCAGTGAATGTTGGACTTTTTTTTTTTTTTTAAGATTTGTTTATTTGAGAGAGAGAGAATGAGAAAGAGAGTGGGGCAAGGGGAAAAGGGAGGGGATCTTCAAGCAGATTCCCCGCTGAGCGTAGAGCCAGAAGCAGGGTTCCATCTTCCAACCCATGAGATCATGACCTGAGCCAAAACCAAAAGCCAGATGCTTTAGTGCCTGTACCACCCAGGCATCCCTGGACATGTTTTCTGACATGACCATCTTACCCTTCAAATGTATTAGTTTCCTGATTATGATATTGCCCTTCTGAAAGTTTGGACCTCTAGGCTAATAAAAGATTAAAATATTTTAAGTTACAGGAACTTGGGGAGAAAAACAAGAGTAAATTATTTATGAAAGCTAGTTGGGCAATAAGCTATTCTAAAGAGATATACTGAGTTTTTCACATCTTTAAACCAAGTTTGGCAAAGGGAGTTGTCCAACATTAGTGGCTATATTAAATATTTACTGATGATATGTGAATCAAGATGCACAGCATTAAATGGAGTTTGTAATAACCAGAGAAATATTTTATACCCAACAGGAAGAGAACCTTCAAAGCACCTGCCGGACACCAAAGGTGTTGCCTGTTGCAGAAATCGCGAGCTCTCGGTCTGAAAGAGCTGGATTGGATTTCTCATTACAGATGTACCCCCAGGAAGGTTTACTCAAGAGCCTTAAGTTTCCATGATCTCATCTTCGAACGTGTAACTGTGGGTTATATGAGATAATGTATTTGAGGCACCAAGCACAGTCTGGCATACAGTATATGCCCAATACCTGGTACTTCTACAGCGCCCTTACGTACATGGGGTAAAGACCCTTGCCATGAGCACTTGTTTGTCAGGAGTGTAACTTCTCCGTTGTCTTTATGGTCAGGGTCAGGGGCGACTGTGGGAAAAGGGCGTGCACTTTGAGCATGGGCTGGTGCTGCCCTGAGGAGGGCAGATGAAGGGTGGTCTGGACCAATTTGCCTGGGGGCAGAGGTGGGCTGCCTAATATAGCCTCGCCCGCAGGTGTCTTAGTGTGTGTCTTCCTGCCTTCCTCTCCATGCCACTAGGGACACACACGCATGTGCGCGCGCACACGCACATACACACACACACAGACTTTTGTATATCTGCATTCTCAGAGCAATCCAGGACTATTTTAAGTCATGGGCAGAAAGAACAAAGATCAACACATCAGTCCTTATTAGGACCCCTCATCACTATCTCCTACACCATCTTCAGGCCAGTCAGCCTTGGGTTAAGGCCGGGAGAGAGAAGATGCAGTGGAGAAGAAACAAATGTGTCCTGTGGTGTTTACAAATAGATAATTACAGAAAACAGCCTTTTTTGGAGAAGATGCACCAGGAGGCAGAGTCATGGAGGATGGCTCTGGAAACCACCTCCGTCCACATGGGCTTTCTCCAAGTGGTGTTTCAGCCCTGCTTTCCAGCTACTTCTCAGCATCCTACTGAATTGCTCTCAGAGTTCCCACCAAGAAATCTAACATGCATCCCATCTATGTAAGGAACTTCCTTAGCCACCAACAACTACCTCTTAAATTGTTAATAGTTTGACTTTTGCTTCTTCAGATAACGTAACAGATATTTATTGTGTTTTCTGTGGTAAGGGAAAAATAAAGATTTTACCGGAAATACAATGACGGATGAGGGATTGCCCTGATAATCTAGGAGCTGGGGGTCCTGTGTGGGAGCTGGAGTCAAATATAGACGTAGAGCATAGTGGGGAAGGGCAGAGACTGTTGTGGAAGCAGAGGGGCCTTCCAGGGCCAGTGAGAGCTGTCAGAAGCACATCCTGGAGGGGAAGCTTCTCTGCTAAATTTTAAATAAAGGAAAATTTTCAGGGAGCAGGAAGATGCCACCACTTAGATCATATTCCTTCTCTGTCTCTCTTTTCATTTAGTGTGGAGGTATTATAACATATCTGATGGGCTTACCAGAAGGAAGAGAAGTACCGAGAAGACAAACACAGAGAACGAGAGAATAATTTCCAACACAGCCTGTCCAAAGTGACACATGGCCATGTGCTTCACAGACAGAAATCCCAAATCTGGTAGTGACCCCAGGGACTGCCCATGATAAACAGATCCTAAAGAGAACTTCAAACACTCTCTGTGCACTGTTCCTTTGCCCAATTAATAAATGGCATTTACTTGACAGATGCTGTAGTCTGACTACCAGACGCTGCGTGCCCTGTGGGTGGAGGCTAAGGGGGTGAAGGTCTCCCAAGCTTTCTGTTTCTACTGTTTAAGCTACGGAACACTTATGCATACTGGGAACACAAAAGGTCCCGAGAGGAAATTTCCGTTTAAGCCCAAAACCAGAGTTGTAAGTTTTCTCTGTTTCTGTTATTGGTCTAGTTTAATACATTAAAATATCTGGAACCAGAGCCCACTTTTTACTTTTCTAATAGTTTCCACCATTGTGCCTCCGAACACAAGCTCTAGAATAATATTCTACCCAAAACACAGAGGTACCTCAAGAGGGAAGTTGCTGGAGGCTGGTTCCATGTGGCCAAACTTTCAGGCTCCTCCACACCCCCAACTCCTCCCAGACCCTTAACTACACACATATGTGCATGTGTATGTGTGTATACGGATCTGTAAACATATGTACACACACAGGTGTAACCATAACATGTGGTATATTTGCCTTATATCTAAATGTAACAAATTCAACATTATTTAGAGATGCTTTTTCATTAGTGTCTCAACCTTACAACTTCGAAGTTTCTTAGAATAAAGGATGAATCAATTTGACAACCATGAAACTGAGCCTAAGACTGTGTTTATCCAAACCACTCTGAGTGGACATGGGGAGAGAGTTCATGATTTCTTGCTCTGAATTTCATCTGCTTGTCTGTCTGTGCCCTATCAAATTATAAAAGGCAGAAGAGAGAGACCACGCTCTGCTATTTTCCAATTCTTCGGGAATCCCAGGCCAAGCTGGTCTGGTCAACAACCCTTCACAATAATGATCACCTAGATGGAGAGTAAACCCTATTGAGGACACAATGCTATTTCCATAGAGAAATCCATCTTGTGATGTGTGACATTTTTGTTTCCATTACACTAACTGCAGCTCGTGGCCATGAAAATGGGAGATGAGGCGGTTTAATAGTGTTGTGTGAGCTCCTGATAATGGTGCCATTAATCTTAGCGTCACTCAGACTTGAGCGGACTCTAGCAGGTCATCTGTCGCGTCGAGAGTGGGGGGATTTAATTATTTTTTAGCCGTCCCTGATTAGATGGGAGGCAGTGCAATAACAAATGTCACCCAAGGTGACCCTCCACCATAAATAACCACTTGCTCCTTCTGTGTACGGCTCTCGGACTCCCGATCAGCTCCCGGGGTCTCTGGTACATGGAGCAGGGTAAACCCTGCTGTGTGGGTAGAAAGCCTTGGCGGGGTTACCAGAAGCAAGGAGGTGAAGCGGGTGCAAAGGAGATCTAGATTGACGATGGGGTACCGAAGGGGGAAGGTATTTGTACTCTGTTCTCTTTCAGTCCTTGGAATTTTTCATCAATTTTTCAGTCAACCTGAATCTGCTCTGGAATTCAAGAGACTTAATAACGACACCATGTAAAGGAATTATTACAGATGTCTACATGATCCCTTCTAAATAACCCTTTACATTTTCAAAAAATACCTTCTTTTGAAGAAGAGATGCCCATAAGGGCCTGTTGGCTCCTACTGACCTACATATTTTTGATTTCCTAATACTTCAAGCTCGCTTTTGGCAATGCACCAGGAGTTTTTGGTAGGAAAATTCTGAGTTAGATAGCTTCATACGATAAATTTTATTTGACAACTCCGGCACTCACTTTTATTGCATCTCATTTTCCCAGGCACATACACTTTACAGATCCAGTGGGTACACCATGTCCCACGCCAGGGTAGTACCCATGCTCTTCACAAACCTTTCCTTTAATGAACTAAAATGAAACTGTGTTTCTAGTTACATGTCATACAGAAAATAGGCCTTTTTCAATAAATGCCTACAAATTTATACGCCAACCTCGCTAGTAAGATGATTCATAAGCCCAACTTTCTACTATGGAAAATATTAGTAATTGTTGGCTGTGCTTTTCTTTATAAAATGTTATCTAGCATTTTTTTCTTCTTTTATTGTAAACACAGTTGCTGAGGAAGAGAACCTAAGGTGCTTTAATTAGCAATTTAAAGACTGTCCCCTATTATGTATTTCTAAGTATGAAAACTTTTTGTGTCTTATACCCCGAATAATGAGAGGAAGACTGTTAGAAAACACTGTTCACCTTGTTGGCCCTTCATTCTGCACTACTTAGAGAGAGATGGGAAATGTGTATTATCTGACATCAGGCAATCAGCAATGTACCTGATAGAGTATAGAGTTAAAACAGCAGAGTTGAAGCCATGGATGCCCCCATTAGGCTGAAGCCTTAAACTCTTTGCCCAGAAATTGCTTGGGGATTTCTCCAAACCCTATTTCTTTCTGTTTCTCTGCACTCTTTTTGCTCCAGAATGAATGTGGAGAAGAGCTGGCATCTGTGCATGAATGTTCTTGTATTCATTCATTCATTCATGTAATAAGGAAACACTTCTTGACCTTTCTGGCCTGACCCAAGCCCTGTTTCAAATGTCACACTGAACAGAGCCAAACATGTGGATATCCTGGCCTGATCGGCTTTCAATGATGAGCTCCTGGGCAGGAATTTGACTTACTCTCTCTGAGCCTCACTTTCCCCATCTGTCAAACAGAGAACTGAGTGGTGCTTACCTCATGTGGTTACAGATATTGGATGGGGAGAGTGGCTCTACTCTCCAGGAAAGCAGAAATGCAATAACCATGCTTTTATGTTTTCCTGTATGATGCTTTAAGTTTTTCCTATGAGTTTCTGCATACATGATCTCATTCGATCCTCATGCTAGCTTTGTGAAGTAGTATTTATTATTTCTATTCTCTTCAAGAACTGAGGAAACCAAAGCCCGGCTGGGGGAGGGGGAGTCATAGATTAGCCGAAGATCCCCACTAACTAGTATCCCTGAGTACACGCTAACACTCCTGGATGACACACTGCTCACTACAGTTTTCTTGCAGAGGACCATGTGTGGACAAAAGCATGTTAAAATCAGTGGCCATTGGTTCATGGCCTTGGGGCCATATTTTACTGGTTCTATAGCAGAGAATTACCTGTGGGTTCCCTGAATCACCGAAATACTCTGCTGCAAACCCACTGATGCCAGAAATCCCAGTAATAGTGACCCATTCCTTGACGAGAAACACTAATCTTTTCCTATAATATTTATCAAAAATGTACACAGGCATAAATACAGGAGCATATTTAGTCTATACTACTTCAAAATGCATGATTTCCTGAGCTTTGTGCTTGAAAGAAAAAAAAAAAAAAAGCTAGGCAGAAGGAGAGATCTAGAGTCCTGGGAAAGGAGAGACCCAGCATCTCCTGCACATCTCAGCCTCCATTGGAGCCCTGGGAGTCACTCTGCTAGAGGGTGCTGCCTGGAGCCCTGGGGGTTGGCGAGGGGGGGGGGGTGTGCAGAACCGAGACAGCCCATCAGACCACAGAGTCCTCAGGACTTATCATCTGACCCAACGGGCTCTGTTGTGAATCTAATTTACACTTTTATTAATAAAGGCAAAATTTCTGCCCCTCCTGGCTGTGTGGATAAACCTGCTTGCCTCTTGACTGAGACTGATCCTTTCGGGATAGCACCTAAGGAGGCATGAATTCGTTTCTTTTTCTTTAACAAGGTGTTAAATATGCAGTTTAATTATAAGCACTGACATTCCAGTGATGTCAATGACTTCGCTGCTCAGGGCCACCCGAGGCAGAGCCACAGGACCCGGAGTGAGGATCATGCCATAGGAACGTGTTGGCTCAGCACACAAGCATGTGAGAGTGGCGGAGGGAAGCCTTTTAGGTAATGTCTAGGAATAGCTGGCTTCATCAGGGTTGTGTGGAAAGGGCAAAGTGGGGGATAGAAATTTCTGGAAAGGGGAATAATCTCAGTTCAATAGACACAACATAGGTTATCCCTGCATGTACGCATTCTCTTCTGCTATTTTTTTTTAAGATTTTATTTATTAGTTAGAGAGAGAGAGAGAGAGAGCGAGCACAGGCAGACAGAGAGGCAGGCAGAGGCAGAGGGAGGAGCAGGCTCCCTGCCGAGCAAGGAGCCCGATGTGGGACTCGATCCGAGGACGCTGGGATCATGACCTGAGCCGAAGGCAGCCGCTCAACCAACTGAGCCACCCAGGCGTCCCTCTTCTGCTATTTTAAACCAGATTCATGGAAAAGTCCAACTGACAGTTATTAATGGGTCAGTACATTCCAAACTACATATGGAAAATTTTTCTATAAGAAATGAACCAAGTATGTATTACTTTATTTTTTATATAAAGAAAGAGGCTTTTTAAAAAATTGTTTTCAATTGTCTAAAATTTAACATGTTTGCCATGGGGAAAAAAAAAAACAAAAAATAAGCATTGATAAATGATTTAAACATAAATTTCTAGAAAGAAAATTGCTACATCCGAAAGCCAGTTTCTAATGCTTTGAAAGTATCAGTTGCAACTGCAAAGTAGCCTTCCACAAAGTTTGTCATGATTAATTAATAAGAAATGTTATGTGTCCAACTTCCTTTGCACCTTGGTAACCTTTTAAAATACTACATTTTGCTATTACAAATTAGGTAGGGAAAAACTGATATTTTTAAAAAGATTTATTTTATTTACTTATTTAAAAGGGGGGGAGGGGCAGAAGAAGAGCGAGAGAATCTCAAGCTGACTCCCCACTGAGCACAGAGCCTGACATGGGACTCAATCTCATGACCCTGAGGTCATGAGACCTGAGCCAAAAACAAGAGTTGGATGCTTTAATCAACTGAGCACTTTATTTTTTAAAATTTTGGAACAATTTAGTCTTACTGTTTGAATTGCTTACTCATTTCTTTTGCTCAGTGTTCTGAGTATTCAGCATTTTCTAATTTGTTGATAAGAGCTCTTTATACACTAAGTTATTAACCCTTTATTATGTATTTTTTCATTATTTCATTTTTGAGTTTTGTTATGGAAAACTTAGATGCACAGAAGTTTAAAGCATATGTGAAAATAATGTATATAAATATTTTCTACATGTTTACAAAGATCTTCCCAACTCCAAGAATGTAGAAATAATTTCTTATATTTTCCCAAAAATAAAATCTTTATGGACTTTTATGTAATAAGAGACAGAAGCCTTAACTTTGAAAATTTTTGAAGTCAATTACCTTAGTATCATTTAATAAATATTATATACTTTTCCTACTGATTTGCTAATCCTTGTAATACGTTAACTCCATATATACAGTTTTTTAGCAAATTTATTCCTTCAGATGATCTTTGAAATCAGCCTGTAATTCTAAATCACTTTGAAATTTTGAATGGAATTTTGTTAAATATATAGATTATTTGGGAGAGAAATATGTCTTTATATGCAAATTTTACGTCTTTTAGTGTGATGTTTTATGCTGGTATGCCCTTTTTATTTTATTTTATTTTTTTTACTTATTAGATTTTATTTATTCATTTGACAGACAGAAATCACAAGTAAGCAGAGAGGCAGGCAGGGGGGTGGGGGCAGACTCCCCGCTGAGCAGAGAGGCCAATGTGGGGCTCGATCCCAGGACCCTGGGATCATGACCTGAGCTGAAGACAGAGGCTTTAACCCAGTGAGCCACCCAGGCGCCCCATGGTATGCCCTTTTTAAATTTAGACGTAGGCTTTTGCACGATGCATTACTCATTGCCAGAGCAAACTTGATTTGGTCCCTGTAGTTTACAAATGTTTATTCCCAAAAAGTTGTTATATATTATAAAATATATGATGGGGTTATGTACTGATAAACCCATTTTAAGTGTGAAAATATTGTAAATTAAAGATGTATTTAACACACCTAACCTACTAAACATAGTAACTTAGGCTAAGCTACATCATGCTACACTAGCCTACAGTTGGGACAAATCATCAAACACAAAGCCTATGCTGAATGTCTCCTGTAATGTACTGAATGCTGTACGAAAGTGACAAAGAGAGTGGTCACCAGGGGACATCATCTTGTCAGTTGTTGACCATCATGATTGTGTATCTGACTGGGATCTGCAGCCACCACTCAGCATCACTGGGGAGAAAGGTCCCACATACCAGTAGCCTGGGAAAAGATCTGAATTCAAAATTCAAAGGATGGTTTTTACTGAAACACAGCTTTTTCACACCATCATAAAGTAAAAAAATCCTAACTCAAACCATCATAAGTTGGGGCCCATCTTTACTTTTATGGTAACCAGAACTATTCTGATGTTGTTTTCTCTTTTTTAAGTTTGGATTTATTTTAGTTGTTCATTGTTTTTTAGCCCAAACAAATCATTGAATCCTCTGAAAATAATTACCTATTTTTCCCTATCTTTTCTTTTTAGTTTCATTAGCTATGATTGTAAGGAATCCTTTTTAAATATTTCACCATTTAACCTAAGTTTGACATTTAAGGTGTTCTTTATCAGGTAAGCAAGTATATCCTCCTCTTCCTTGCTTATCAAATGTTTAATAGGCATGTACACTCAATTTTGTTAGAGTCTTTAGATTTTGCCTTTAGGAAAAGACACAAATTGTCCTAAAGTGTCTTTAGGATTTTTTGGTGGATCCTAAACACTTTTTTAGTAACATCCATCCTTTACTTTAAACTTTTGGAAATGGAGTCCCCCACACTTTAGCTAAGAACACAACCACATAAAAAGAGACTACTTCCCAGCTTTTCTTGAAATTATACTATATGGTTAATTTCAGAGCAATGGGATAGAGCAGAAATGACTTCCTTAAGAGCAACTTCTTCCTATAGAGTTCTTTCTATTTCCAGTTTTGGAATATAACAACAACTAGAACAGTGCTTTGGAACAAGAGATAGAAGCTAGTTGTTGAGTTAGACAGTGTCCACCTACCTGACTGAAAGCCTGGATTATCTAAAAGATCAGAGTAATTTAACAGTCGAGAACCAGTAAACCACTGTTTACCACTAGACTGCTATGTAAAGGACATATAATTTTATACATAAATATATACATATGCATATGTGTATATATGGCCGTGTATATATGTGGTGTACATGCATATGTGTATATTTATATACATACATATATATATATAATTACACAATTAATTTTAAGGAAGTTGTTCAATCAAGGATGTTAGCCGCTTTTCATTACTAATTTTCGCTTTTTCCACTGATCTTATTCTAGGATTGGCTTTTCTTAGAGATAATCTCCCCTAAGTCATCACCATAAGGTCAAGGCTTCTTAAAAGTTCCTATATGCCTAAACAAAAGTTTAAAAGCCCCCAGATAATCTGTTAAACAGGTCCCTCTAGGTACAAGAAACTGCTCTCTGTGAAATTCAAGTGAAGCATGATGATAGTGCAGATCAATTCTTGAAACTGTGCCTGTGCCTCGTCTTCCTTTCTTTTCCTTTATCAGAGACCTGCTGATGAACAAAGGTGCCTGTTCTCTGTGTTCACATACACAATATGATTATCACAGGGCAGGTATGGGCTAGATGGAAGTGGGTAAGCAGAGACAAGTATTGCGGCATAGTTATCAAGATTTGTGCTCTCCTGTGTTTTCCTGTCACCTTCCTCAAAGCTTTAGATGTTGAAATATAGGTAGTTAGGGCAAGTTATTTTCCTGTGAAGAAAACAAATGGTGAAATGATCAGGATATAGGAAAAAGCAGTTGTAGTTACTATAGTATATGGAAATTTCCCCCCCAGGAGATATTAAGTCGTAACACCCAGGATCTGTAAATAAGCTCTTACTTGGAAATAAAGCCTATTAGATGTAATCAAACTGTGATGAGATCATATTGGGTTCGGGTGGAGCCACATCCAATGACTGATATCTTTATCAGAGAAAGGAGAAGGGGATTTGTCCTCAGACAGAAGTACAGAGGGAAGAAGGCTGTGTGAAGACTCACAGTACTGAATTAGGCAGCCAGAAGCTAAGGAATGTCAGATTGCTGGCAACCAGGGGATCCTAGGAGAGTCAAAGAAGCATTCTCCCCTGAAACCTTCAGAAAGAAGACTCTGCTTCAGAGAATGGCCTGTCGACACCTTGATTTCAGACTTCCAGCCTCCAGAAGTGTGTGAAAATAAATTTCTGTTGTTTTAAGTCACCCAGCTTGTGGTAATTTGTTATTGCAGTCCTAGGATATTCATACAGCAGCTAAGAGAAAATTGAAGGGTTATAGTCTTTTTTTCCTCCCCAATATATATGCCTTTTATTTTTCTCTTTTTTTCTTCTTCTTACATTGAGTATGAATTTGATTTTGATTTGGGGGAAAGGACTTTAATCATTCTCCATTAAAGATGATATTAAGCTTTGACTTCAGGAAGTCACAAAAAAAAGGGGGGGGCAAATTAAGCCCAAACTATGTAGAAGAGTGTAATCAATAAACATAAGGATAGAAATAATGTACAAAGTCAGAAAATGCAAAATGTCAACATCAAGTTTTTTAAAAATTTTTTTGAAGTAATAAAATTAATGAGACTAATCATGATAAAAAAAGAAAGGACAATTTAAAAATATCAGATACACCCAATGTTAAAAGGATATGAAGGTAATATTCGAGAAAACTTTATGTCAATAAGTTTGACCATATAGATGAAACGGAGAAACTTATCAAACTGAAACAAGGAGATATGAAATATCTACAGAATCCTTTATTAATATTGAGTAGAAAATAAAAAATCTTTCCACAGAAAATACTATAAATATGATTTAATTTGTATATGGAATCTAAAATACAAAAGATATCAACAAACAAACAAACACCAAACCAATTCTTAAATACAGAGAACAAACTAGCCCGGGGGAAGGTGGGTGGGGGGATGGGAGAAATAGATAAAAAGGATGAAGAGATATAAACTTCCAGTTATAAAACAGATAAGTCATGGAAATTAAAAGTACAGCATAGGGAATATAGTCAATAGTATTGAAATACCATTGTGTGGTGGGAAGTGGTGACTACACTTATGGTAAGTATTGAATGATGTACAGAATTGTCAAATCACTATGTTGTACACCTGAAACAAATATAACATTGTGTGTCAACTACACTCAAAAAAAAAAAAAAAGTCCAGGGTTTTGGACCTGAAAAAAGGGTTTCAGGTCCAATTGACTATACTATTGAATTCTATAAAATATTTAAGCAGAAAGTTGCAACAATCTTATACAAACATTTATAAAAAATTGACACAGGAAAATTTTTCAAAATTTTATTTAGAAAGCATAATTATGATAACAAAATGTGATAAAGATATATAGACATGTATCTCTCATGAACATAGAACCAAAAATTATTAATAAAATATAACCATATCTAATTCAACAATAGAGAATACATTATTACCAAGAATTTCTTTTTTCCAGATGGACACATTGGTTCAACATTTCAAACCAATCATTATAATTCACTTCACTAACAGGATAAAGTAAAAATTAAAAAGGTTATCTCATTTGATGCAGAAAAACTAATTATTGAAATTTCATATCAAAACATGAAATTTTGGAGTGCCTGGGTGGCTCAGTGGGTTAAAGCCTCTGCCTTCGGCTCAGGTCATGATCCCAGGGTCCTGGGATTGAGCCCCACATCAGGCTCTCTGCTCAGCAGGGAGCCTGCTTCCTCCTCTCTCTCTGCCTGCTTCTCTACCTGCTTGTGATCTCTGTCTGTCAAATAAATAAATAAAATCTTAAAAAAAAAAACCATGAAATTTTATAAAATCAGCAAATTAGAACACAATTAAATTTCCTTAATATAAGGAAAGTACAAAAGATCTAAAGTTAACATTATATTAGTAATGCATCATTTAATGTTTCATCCCTGTGGTAGGGAACAAGAATGTTTTTTCTCACCACTTCTAATTTAGCATTATTTTGGAAGTCCCAGTCAGTGCAGCAAGCATGAAACAGGATGTCATCCAGAACGGAAATTAAGAAATAAAACAGTGCTTCTTTAAAGATGATATGATTGTGTACATAGGAAAATCTCATGAAAAATATAAAAGAAAAGAAAATTAAAAAAAAAAAAAAAACACAAAAAACCTCCTAGGGGCTCCTGGCTTCCTTAGTCAGTGGAGCATGAGACTCTTGATCTCAGGGTTGTAAATTTGAGCTTACATTGAGTGTGAAGATTACTTAAAAATAAAATAATAATTTTTAAAAACCATTAGAACTAATAAGTGAATTTATCAAGGTCATAGGAGTAAAGGGTCTATATACAAACATCAAAGATATTTCCATTTCATAGTAAGAAAAAGTGTGAATATAAAAATTTTAAAGAAAATACCATTTAAAATGCATTAAAACTCAAAACCGGGACGCCTGGGTGGCTCAGTTGGTTAAGCGGCTGCCTTCGGCTCAGGTCATGATCCCAGCGTCCTGGGATCGAGTCCCACATCTGGCTCCTTGCTCAGCAGGGAGCCTGCTTCTCCCTCTGCCTCTGCCTGCCTCTCTGTCTGCCTGTGCTCGCTCGCTCTCTCTCTCTAACTAATAAATAAATAAAATCTTAAAAAAAAATTAAAAAAAAACCCCTCAAAACCTAACACATAGAGATAAATCTCACAAAATGCACAAAAGAAGATACACAAACACCATCTAAGCCAATGTAAAAGTACCAACATTGTTACTCATCAGGGAAACAGAAGCCAAAGTTACAAAAGATGCCATTTCACAGCCCATATACAAAAACATTTGCACACTGGATTTTGATGTGTCCTTTCTGATCTCTTACTGGGTGTGAGGATATGAGGGAAGTTCCTTCCAGAAGGCCTCAGTGTCGTAGCTCTCCCTTCCCCGAAGTGAACGATGTTTGGCAGAGAATAAATTGGACCATATGCTTGTGGGTAACGCAGTGTTTACACAGAAATGCGTTCCCTTTTGTTTCTACCCCTTTTAATGTTTCTTTCAGCTTACATGAGGAAATATTATTTTCTAAAATAAAAATAAAAAGTTGCCTGCTTCCAGGGTGCTGATGGCTCAGTCAGTTAAGCATTTGCCTTTGGCTCAGGTCATGATCCTGGGGTCCTGGGATGGAGTCCCATATCTAGCTCCCTGCTTAGTGGGAGTCTGCCTCTCCCTCTCCCATTGCTCCTCCCTCTCTCTCTGCTCCTCCTCCCCGCTCAAGCTCTCTCCATCTCTCTTAAATTAATTAATTAATTAAAAAAGAAAGTTGCCTCCTTTCCTACAAAGACATTAGCTCTCCTTCTAGCTTATTGCCTCAAGTACCCTTAACACCTCATGGTAATCACAACAGGAAAACAAAGGGGAAAAAAAACTGGGAGATATAACTAAAGTGTGTGTAGGAAATTTGCCTCTTGTATCTATATCTTTGTGTCTGAAACTAGAAGTTCTGTAGTGGAGTGTGTCAAAGGAAGAATAGGGGGTGAATATTGGTAAGACCTCTACTGGGAGGTAGAGGATGCTGGGATGATAGCAAAACTGATAGAAACTTCAAGAAACTATATGCCTAATTTCACTGATGATTGTCTCTCCAAGCCTCCTCTGGATTTTTAGAAATATGTCTTTTAATTATGTCTTTCACTATCGATAAAAGATTGTGAATATATCAAGAAAATAGGATGGTTTTATTCTAAAGTACATTACATGACCAAACTGCCAGCATTCTGAAGCTAGTTAACTGGTTTCCATTGGACAAGTTCCATGAAATAACTGAAGTCTGAATTCAACATATCTAAAAACAGTTTCCATGTTAATATTTCAGGAACTCTTGCTATTCCTAGGGGTTTCTTTGAATGTTAAGAAGCAAATGACTAAATCATATTTATATGGATGAGGTGATTTTATTCGTACCTGAGGGTCCTGGAAAACAGATAAAAGTATTTGTCTTTAAAGAATGGTATGCATCTTTAGTTTGCTTTCAGTTGGTGAATTCAAAGAAGTCAGCAGGTGGGCCTGTGTTTTCCAGCATCAGTCTTAGATATCAGTAAAAATAACCAAACAATGTGCATATTTTTACTGGACAGTTGGTTTACCAAATGGTAAATATTTTTAAGAGAAGTATCATGAAAATATCACAGCCACCTTGTTGTTGATCTAGCTAATTTATTATCTAAGGGACATAACTCAGTTTCCCCCACACACACTGAAAGAAATTCCATAAAAATTTATGTATGTGTGTGCATGGGCACTTCAAGGTTATAACCGTCATATTATTTCACAGAAAATGAGCACTAGGTTTTCGAAGTTTTCCAAGTGGTCTAATTATATCCATGTTTAAGATATTTATAGGAAGATTCCTGAAAACTTCCAAACGCTACTCGAGAATGTTTGAGGGGATACCCTTGATTCATTCATTAATTCACTTAAATATTGGATGACCTCAATTTCTTCTCAAGGCCAGGACAATGCGAGGTTTCCATCTTTCAACACGTTAGAACAAAATCCTAATTTGTGACTTACCTCCAGGGAATTGTATGGTGGAAAGAATTTGTAGAAACCACATTATAGTAACTGTGTGGAGACTGGCAGAGAAAAGAGAAAAGACTGTAAAGTATATTGAGCTTTCTCTACCCTGCCTGTATTTAAGGATTCATAGTGCAGAAAGGACCAATAGATGGCTGTCCTTGAGAAGACCGGTTTTTTGTTTCAAGTTTTTCTTGAGCAGTGATGACCTGCCCTGCCTCCTGGAGATAAGGGAGGCTTGAAACATGTCTCTTTTTGTTTTCAGCACAATCTATTATAATCTATTTACTTCATTACGGCTGGATAAGTAACAACCTCATTCTTCCCTTCAAATGGAGAACTGCTCTAGGTAACAATGGAAGTGAACATTTTAAGTGAAATTCTTGGTTTACAAGCCTTTTACTGAGCAGAGTTTGAATACAGAGAAAGAGGCAGATGGTATTTGAATATAGAATTCTCATGTTTAGGGACAATAGTCAGGTTACATCAGGCTCTTCAAATTACCTTTTCTTTGGCTTTAGGTTCGTCCTTCCTTCCTCTCCTCTCTCTTCCTTTCTTTCTCTCATCTTTCAGAGAGACTTCAAACTCACAGTTCTCCTCCTAGAAATGTTTCAGCTGTCAGAGAATAAGCCTTTTGATCAACACTTTTATATAAAAGTCCATGTGGTACTCTGGGCAAGGAATTTCCTAGAGCTTTGACAGAGTCACAAAGTTTTCTTTTCGAAGAGCAGCAAGATTTATTTTCCTTCATTGTGAATCAATAGAAATAATACCATATGATTTGCTTCTCTCTTAGTTCTTTAATGTCTTCCTTCCAAGGCCTGAACCTCAAAGCTTCCTGACAGGAAATAAGAAGACTGTTGGTGGTTAACCTGCTATCCTTTCACTTAACCCACTCTCAATAGCCTTTAGTTGAGACAGAACAGACCAACCTGGGACTACCCATGAGCTTCTGTTCCAAACTATTGTGATGACAGAAAATTAAGTTCTACTGTACTTATTTATCTCAGTGAGTAAACCTTATTTGGAAAGAAAAATAAGCAAGAATTAGTATGTTTTCATAAGTTGATTTTGCAGGAAAGTGATTAAATATTTAAACTCTTATCATTTCTATTATCTTTCATGTAGAAAATTTCACCTAAAAAGGGGACTAGCAATCAGACAAAGTAAGTGGTCATTGCTTTATTTTTTTATTTTTAAAAGGTTAAATACAACATATAATTACAAAAGCTTGAAGAACTATATAGAATCTATTTATGGAATATATAGAATCTGTATCTATGTATTGGCAATCCATTGGATGTACCAACATATGCTTTGCATTTCACAAAATAGAAATTGTTAGAATTTAGATATGTGGGGCTGCCAAAGCTACAAATGTGTCCTTAGACACATTTTAAACTCTGAAATCTAATTTTACAAAAGTTTACTGAAAATCAAAATGGCAATCTGAAAGTTCCAGATGTTAGACAAGATAGGAACAAATAAGACAGACACAACAACAACACTATCTTTCCTTTTCAGAGACTTTCATCCTTGTGAATGACCTTGGGCTGCACAGTATGTTCAAAGCACAAACAGGTATTTATCCCATTAATTTATAATGTATTACTAATAAAGCAATAAAACAAGTGCTATATATTACCATGTGCAGTCAAGAAAATTAATTTTGACTTTTGCACATTTAATCCTGAAATCAGTATATGAACATTAAAAATTTCATAATTAAATTATATTCTCTTTTTCTTTTCCAGTGGATAGCTAAGTTCTCTCTCTCTCTCTATATATATATATAGAAAATATTTCTCTCTATATAAGTTCTCTCTATATATAAAATACATGTAATTTTCTATGTATATTGATAATATATATATATTTGTATATACACACATATGTGTGCATAGATAGATAGATTAGATGAACAAATGAAAACATAAATATCCCCTCTATTTCCACCTCAGTGCTCCAGAATGAGAACATACCTATCCGATATCTGCCCTAACCCTCCTCTGGGATCAGTATTGGAGATTTTATCAATAATCATATGAAAAAGCAGGAAAACTTGAAACTATTTCCTTCTTAGCACCCCATCTACATAGCCACAGTAGAAGTACCCAGTGCTTTTGTGGTGCTAGTGAGTAGAATTGTCACCAAATGCCGCCCACCATGGGAAGAGGGCAAACACAGCCATCCTACTTTGCCTCTCCCATGCCTCAGGAATGCCCCAGATCCAGGCATCTCTACCACAACACTGGCAGAAATCTCCAGTTCCATAGCTTCAGCTCACTGCCTCCCTTATTCCGCACAACCCTGTTCTCAGCCTGGAGTAGATGCTGTGCAATATCGTCTGCCTAATACCTTCCCCAGTAAAATCATAAATTGTTTCCATTTAGTACTGTTATTCTAAAACATGACACTATGCTATGAAACAAAAACCAACTCTAATGTAGACCATTTAGATGAGAGGATACACAAGAGAGGGAGATTTTCCCAATACAAATCTTCTCAGTGGCAGAACTACTGAGTATGAACAAGACTGCCATGTCCATCTGTCACTGACAGTGGTAGCATAAATTCCATGTTGGTTCTGATTTTCTTGCTCCGTATCTATGTCTTTCAGAAAACAAGTATTGTCAATTGATTTTTCTCAAATGGGCCTTTTCTGAGAATCTAATATGCAAGAGAACCATTGTAAAAGCTACCTCTTATGACTATAAATATGGTCATAAATTTATTCAGAGTATGTCTAAAAAGTGTAGAAATTGTACCAAAGCAGGGTTGATGCAACCCAAAGTGTTCTTTGAGGCAGAGTAGGGGAAGTTCCAGATCTGCTGTCTTCCTGCAGAAGCCATGCCTCAGCAGAAGAGCTTCAGGAATCTTTCTTGGAATACGCATTTTGTCCTCTCTGATTGTTCACCTTCCTCACCTTGTGAATTCTCAGTATACTGTAGCCAGTTATCTGAACTGATTGCCTGACTTATTTCATACTTTGTCTTAGCTCTCACTCTGAACTGATCTGGGAAAAATGTGGATTCTCTCTAGACAACTAGAAATCAGCAGAAGAAAAGAGAGAGAGAGAGAGAATGAATGTAGGAAATAAAACACCCTCAAGAGGCATTTCTCCTCCAGGAGGCTGCTCAAGGTCAGTGTGTTATTTGTCTTCTCACATTCCAGATGCTCCCATCTTCATTGACACCCAAAGGCCCTGTCCCATCATGATCTCACAATCCTGCTCATAACTTCCCAGGTGGAAATTTCAGAAAGATCTTCCTTCCCAAAGAAGCTACTTGAGGAAGAGAATGAGTTTTCTCTCAAACTCTGGCCAAAACTCACAGGAAAACAACAAGAGTTAATAGGCTGTCTTTATTGTTTTTTGCTGAGGAGAAAGCATACGGTGGGGAGATGTTAGAGAAGATTTCTTAGAGGATTTGGACTTGTCTTAGAATATCTGAAGAGCATTTAAGGAAGCATGTCATCTTCAAAAGGATGCTGTCAAGAACTGAGGATGACTTTATGATGGGACATCTTAAATCTTATCTGGGAGGGACAACTAGACTGAGGTCTAATGTAATTATTAAAGCATCATACTCATACCCGCTAGAATAGGAGCTGTTTGGTCATTTCTGTGGTTTGGATACTATTTTTGTCTGTGTCCAGACAAGATTGAAGGTTTCTTGTTTCTGTCTCAATCCTTTGTTTTCACTGTATGGCCTTGTCTGATGTTGAAATGATTTTTGTGTTTAACAGGAGAATACCAAGTCCTGGTTCTGAGTGCCAGGCCAGTTTATAGGAACACATAGTTCTAGATAATGTTACTTGGCCAGCCCCTGGACATCAGGAGCTGCTTTTCTCTTTCTTAGTCTCTGATTTGGCCAAAGGCAGACAAAGGAAGCCATGAGGCACTACTCCATGCTCTTCAGGTTTTTACTGTGTCTGATAGAGTGCTTTGTAAGAGATTATTAAGAGAACACAGTCTGTGGTCCAACTAGGGTTAATCTTTCTTATACCAGGATATTGGTTGGATCCTTTGATGTGACAATAGCTGCCCAGTAATATTTAAAATTCTTTACGGGATGCATCAGCCAACTAGAAAATCCAATTATCAGAAAGAAAAAAAAATTCAAAATGAATCTTGAAACCAGGAGCCTAGATTAGAAAACCCACATAATGAATCCAGTCGGGTCTGTTTTGGAGAGTCAGGTAATGTTTTTCCGTAGTTCATTCATGAACTTCCTTATCTCGTAGGATGTAGGTTGTGTTATAGCTTGCCTTTCCCCATGGCTAATTAAGAGGAAGTTAAAAACTCTGATTCTCTGTAACAATTCCGGCTAATAGTTGGTCTTTTAAACTTCTTCTAGTGCCAAAGACAAGTTTTATAAAACCTTCCAGTTTCAGTAACCCTAAAATGAGAATTACAGTTGACATGGTATTCACGAAGACATATCTCAATTGTCCCTTCTGAAAGCTCTATAAATAAGCTTGTGTGCACCTCATTTGGGGAGTTTGGGGATAATTTTTCCAATGGAAACACAATCCACTGGAGTTGAGATAGCCTTGAATAATTGCAAATCCCTAAAAAATATCCTGAGCACAAATGTGTGTTTGGCAGGCATGTATAAATCTGATGTCCATATGGCAAGGAATGATCTGGTAGTTCACAGACCAGAGAGGGAATGTAAGGATTATTTATCTCAACAGGAAGAGGTGGATTTTGAATCTCTTTATGAGAACAAATTTTTTGAATCAATTTGAAACAGACTTAAAGTGTCTCTGAAGGGAACAAATTAGCCATTGTGGTCAGGATAGCTCCAATATTAGTGTTTGGGGAATTGACTAGCTCTTATTAATAGGTCATAATGATCTCAGCAGAAATGTTTTGATAACATGAGGCTAATGTTCACTTTTTAGAAGACTGGAGGTCAGTATTAATAATGTGAGGGAGACTGAAGGCCTAAAGGGACCAGGTGAAGAAGCAATCTATTCTCTAAAGTATTTGAAAAAACATCTATCAGATGGGTATGCCAGATCCAGCAAACAACTATTCAGAGCAGTACTTAATGGGCTGGGGAAAATGTTCAGGAGAGTTTTGTGTTTCCTTAAGTGAAAAAAGAAGACCATAAAGGCTAAAAATAATAGAATAAAGACAAGAAAGTTTCAAAGGTCGTCAAACTATAATAATAGGTAAGATTAGTAGTACAGCAAAGGAGCAGAAAAAATTGTGAATGAGTCAGAAATTCATCTTATCTTGTTCCATTGTCTTGGGTAGAAAGTGTCTGCTTCTGTAGTCAGTGGCTTCTAGAGGATTCCAAAGACTCCTCAATTTGTATTTCAAAGGATTGGGTGTCTAATGGTAAGCAGAAGATAGGTATGTCATTTAAATGAATCTAAGGATCGACACCTTATGTTTGACTTATATGCCAGCTATTCACAACACTTCTTCCACTGGAGCTCACTGGCAGCTTTCTCTGATGCTTTTACAGACTTACCTAAAATTGTGCCATGAACAGGAGGGGTGTGCCCTGGAAACTTCATCAACACTATTTCTTACAAATAATTCACCGATGTCAGGCCAATTTTTCTCTGTATTATTCTCTGTAATATTATCTCTATATATTGTGCAGATAATATATAGTATTATCTATATTGTAGATAATGTGAAATATATTTGCTTGATTCCATTTCATTACTGCTATCTTATTAGGTCATAAAGCACTTCAAGTTTTTAAGTTTGCCATTTGTTTTATAGGAGTTCTTAGAGAGGTCAGGATATCTCATTTTCTAATGCATGTCAAAATAATTGACACATTTAAAATCATACACCTATTAACAATATAAACATATTTTATCTTTTGTCAGGGTAATTAACAATCTAAATTGGTTTAATTTCTGTGAGAAGTTTTAGTTTAGGGAAAAATTTAAGTTTGTGACTACATATCTTTACTTGGCAATTTTTAGTTCTACTTTTTATGTAGGATTTGTTGACAAACAACTAAATCACAGTTATCGAAGAGAGTCTCTGGACAGTCTATGAAGAGTCTGGATAGTTTCCAAATAAAAATACACAAACATGGAGTTTTTTTATTTCATGTAAAGGAAGGAGATGGATGGATTTGGACAGTGATGTGTGAAGATAAAAGAAAAATATTTTATAGAAGGTCTGGATATTGGTGGGCATTTTGTCTTTGTTATTGCCAATAGACAAAATTTATGTAAAAATCCAATATCAGGGATTAGGTGGTCTCATTGACCTCACCTGTATGTGCTTACTTTTAGCCACAAGGATGAGACTCTAGAATAATATGAAGGATTTCTTGTCACATGCAGTAAAGAAAAATAGACTTATTATAACCAAACTGGAATTTTAAGAGGATATAGAATGGTTAGATTACCATCTCAAGAGCAAAGGTGTAGAAGTGAATATAGTAGAGGCAAAAAACTAATACTGACCTCATTAACATAGTAATAAATACCATGGATATGAATTCCAATCTCTGGTTTGCTTGTTTTTTATTGCGTTTTAAAATCTCATGATAGATTTCTTATTTTCCTTACATACAACAGTTCAGCATATGTTGAGAGACCCAGTGACTTACTTCTCTGAATGACCTAAAGATAGACAAGAATGGTGGATTTAAGAAGAGAAAAGCTTTGGTTAGAATCTGTAGGAGTGGGCAAATTTGTGCAATCACAGAAGAAAATGAAGTTTCTCTGCAGAGTTGCTCTGCTTACTTTGTTTCTCACTATTCCTCTGCAGCTCGTTGCCTTCTTTTCAGCAATCACAGAATCCTAATTTTTAGGTAAAAGATGCAACCACCATTGGTTAGGCTTTTCTGAGAGCCTGAATTTTTTTTTAATTGAAGTATAGTTGACATGCAATGCTACATTAGTTTCAGGTGTACAACATAGTAACTTGACAAGTCTATATGTTTATGCTGTGTTCACTCACCATAAGGGTACCTACCATCTGTCACCATACAACACTAGTACAATACCATTGACTGTAGTCTCTATGCTTGAAACCTTTTAACAGTGCTCTGTGAGAAAATAATTTGGAGTTCCAAATATCTGACTTCTTTAGAACTTATAGAAATGAACCACAGAACGTCTAAGTTTCTTCAACATGGCTTAGATGTTTTTCTGCTTATTTCAACTAGTGACAAGGAGGAAGTAACCACCATAACAATTAACTTACAATGCTGAAGAATTTTCCATCTTAGTTACAATTATCTTATGATTTCTAGATCTGATTTTTTTTTTGCAGGAGAAAGATTTTCAAACTAGAGTTTGAGGAGGCATCTTGGTTTATTATAGATCTATGAGTTGTAGAGTGCTGGGAGACTCTATGTCTCATAAGCAGTGTGCAAATTGTTGCATTTCAAAAGAAGTTGACAAGAAACATTCAAATTTTCCCTGCCTGTTTTTAAAACATCTATATATTTTAAAACAACTATGTGCCGTTGTGATTTATGGCTTCACTTGTCTTACTGGCACCTGCAATGGATAAGATCATTAAAAACTTTTTTTTCAAGTTTTTATTTATCAGAGCCATGGAAAAATTACATTTCTATTAGTTTTAAGTTGGAAAAGTTGGAAAAGTGTGCTGTAACTCATTCCAGGTAATATCTTTCTTTTTTGTATAACTATTACTCAGACCTATCTAAAGAAACAGTTGAGTGTGAATTATTTTACAATCAAAATAGTCTTTTTAAAATTTGAAATGCATTATGCACCTGAGGTGCTGACAGCAAAGTCCATGCCAAGCATTTGATCCATGAATACCCATTTTCCAAGTACTCCAGATCCTTAGATCTGCATCTCTTCCATTTTTGCTGTGGCCAATTTTTAAATAAGGGATCGGGAAATGGTTTAGTGATCATAAATCACACTGATGGTTGGGAAATAAAAAGGGTCCCTTTGCTTCTTCAGATGTGGTTCCACACATTTTTACACATCTCCAAGCTAAATCAGAAATCCAGATGCAAAACTATGGTGCTTACACCTATCACATCTATTTGTGGCCTTCCGTGGAAGAATATAGGACCGGAAGACCTGACCAAGTCATAATAAAGTACAGGTCAATATGTAAAAAACAGTGAAAAAGAATCTGCTTAAAAGTTAATGTGGCTTCCACTGCTATGTATACATTTCACTAAGTGGTCAGTTCAACCACCATGTAGCACTCACTGCACTTGGTCATATTAAGACAATATTTGTGACTTACTCATTAAATGGATTTAGCAATAGTCTCCTTTTTACCTTTTAAGTGTCAACCTTGGGACTCATGCATAGCTCAGCCGGTTAAGCGTCTGCCTCTGGCTCAGGTCACCATCCCAGGGTCCTGAAATCCAGTCCCGCATGGGGCTCCTTGCTCAGTGGGGAACCTGCTTCTCCCTTACCTGTTGCTCCTGCTGCTTGTGCTCTCTCTCTCTGACAAATAAATAAAATCTTTTTAAAAATGTCAATCTTAAAAAAATAATAATAAAATGTCAACCTTTAAACAAAGAGAAAAGTAAACCTAGGAATAGACTCTTAACTATAGAGGACAAACTATAGAGGTTACCAGAGGGGAGGTGGGTGAGAGAATGGGTGAAATAGGTGATGGGATGTAGGAAGGTACTTGTAATGAGCACAGGGAGATGTTTGGATGTTTTGAATCACTATAATGTACCCATGGAACTAATATCACACTATATGTTAACTAATTGGAATTTAAATATAGTTTAAAAAATAATAAATAAAATGTCACCCCTCTGATAGGACTGTTGACTATTTTCCTTTTATGTTTACTTATCTTGATTCTCCCAAGGTACTTAAGTAATACAAATGGGTTACTTTTCTAATTATAAAATATATTAAAAATCCCCAGCCTTTCTTTAGATCTCACTCCCCACCTCCCTTTCCAGCAGTTGTGTTCATGACGATGTCTTCTTCCTGTACTCTTCTCTGGCATGTTTGTTCCAGGAGTGTATACCCCTCATTTGACATTCATATGTTAATTATCCCCTTGAGCATAAATCATTTTTCATCCCAAAATGACTGCAGGAAGCTTAACTATTGAGATAATTTATGAAAGGCCTGGTACTTCTCAAAGTAGTAATACAATGCTAGCCAAGTAGACAATTGTGCCCAATAAGTTTTCTCTTTTTAAATTTCTTCTCCTGGCTTTCTATGGCCCCCATTCTATTCTTTCTCAAGGAGAGAAAACATATGCCAAATCTCAAACCTTTGAATTATGACTAAGAACATTTTCTCCAAACTTGGTATCTTTGTATTCCTACCACTACCTACTCAGAATGCTGCCATGCACCTTTCTTTCTTATACAACAGTGTCTCTGGTCATCACCTCCAAACTCCAGATTCCTGCCCCCACCTCAACCCCAAATTGGGGAGAAAAGTAGACCTTGATTTAGCTATATGTTGGATGATGATAGAAACGGTATTTAAATAGTGAAATATCTTATTTCTTTGGGTCTTATCTTTATTTTATTGTGTATATTTTCTTTATTTATTCTTGTTTTCTAATTAATTATGCATCTTTTGTTAATGTTTTATTTTTATTTTTTTAAGATTTTATTTATTCATTTGACAAACAGAGATCACAAGTAGGCAGAGAGGCAGGCAGAGAGAGAGAGAGAGAGGAGGATGCAGGCTCTCTACCGCGCAGAGAGCCCAATGCGGGGCTGATCCCAGGACTCTGCAATCATGACCTGAGCCAAAGGTAGAGACTTTAACCCACTGAGCCACCCAGGTGCCCCAATGTTTTATTTTTATTTGTAATTTATTATTCACCTGTGAAAACAAAAAATAATAATTAATAGTTTTGTTTTTTAAAAAACACAAATAGATCATATATCTTGAACTTTCTTAATTTTGGCTAATGAGAGGACATATACCCAGCTTCATATCTAATCTTTTGGGCAATCAGATTGGCTTTACTTTTCAAATACATTGAAAATCTGATCACTTATCACCATCTCCACTGCTAGTATCATTTTTCCCTTTTGTAAGTTTGATGGCCTCCTTACAGACACAGCTGCTCTTCCTGATTCTTTTACTCCCTTCATTTTATACTCAACACAGTGACCAACAGAAACTTTTTAAAACCATAAGCCACAAGAGTGATGTCCTCTGCTTGAAACCCACTCAACGGACTTCAGAATAAAATTCAAAGTCCTTGCAATAACCTCTGAGGCCCTATAACACGGCCTCTCTTCTTTATACATTTCCACTTTGACATCATCTAGCTACTTCTTCATTCACCATTTCCCTCCAGCCACACTGGTTTCTTTGCTCTTCCTGGAACATTCATCTACACTGCTTAGTTTAAATCTTTGTGATGGCTGTTTGTGATGTCAGGAATAATCTTCCCTTCAATGTCAGGATTACTGAGTCCCATGGTTCATTTAAGTCTGATGAAATGTCATTTTCTCAATGTGCTTATCTTATCTACACTATTTCAAATTTCAACTCCAAACCTTATTTACCCCTAAGCTCCTTTTCCTTAAAACTTGTTTTTTTTTTCTATGCCATATCACTATTTGACATATTATATTTTACATATTTGTGTGTTCTATATTAACTTATGGCTTCCAATGTTAAATATAAGCCCCAGAAGGGCTCTCAGCTGTATCTCAAACACATAGAACAACAAATGGCATATAGGAAAGTTTCAGTAATTTTTTTAAAGATTGAATAAATACCAGTGAAATCCCAATGTCACTGAAACATCTCCTATTTCGACATGTGGATCCCATGCTTCTTCACAATGTGTACAATCTTAAATCTGAATTTGTCTAGCATGTACCAGACCCTAGGCTATCTTCAGTGCAGACACTGGTTCCAGCATCAGCACTTCTAGCACATATTTGGTGAGTGTCTATTTAGATATAAAATGACATTCTAGGCATTGGGATTCAAATGGAATAAGACAAATTTCTTGACCATCACAGCTTTATAACAGAGATGAAAAGGACCACAGGTGGTGATGGGGTAACAGTGGGTATAAGAAAGAAAAACTTCCTTCTTAGTTTAAAACATGCATCGTACAATACCATGATCATCCTGATCACCACCACCACCATCACTGCCACCAATAATCAAATGAATTTATGCACGCTCATTCCAACATTCAATTTCTAAGAAAGAATTGAAACTGCCAACCTGTAATAAATAAGAAACATCAATCCATTAACATACATAATACAATTCATAGTTATGTTTGCACTGAGGCAAAGAACACATTTTAAATATTTCATTAAGACAATTACTAAAAAGCTAATGACAAACAACAATTTGTATTGACACATCCCACTGAAGTCAGATTATGCCTTTGCCCAGGATGCCTTTGCTTGTAAAGTTACCAGAAGGCATGGAGAGAGAAGGTACAATATGGCCTGTGACAATAAACTAATGTAGGGGCTAGTAAATAGAATTATTTATAAAAATAAAATATTAGATATGTACCATGGAGTTGATACAAATAATAGATGGTACAGTGATTCACAGAAAGAAATAAATTCTAAAGTTTCATAAAAACTTAATTAGGCTTTAAAGAATGAATTGAATGTAAATAAGCTGAGAGGAGACATTATTATAGAGAAATCTATCTTTCAAAATAAGTTGGGTCCTAATATTTGTGGAGTCCAAGACAAGAGTTTAAATGGAAGCCCGTAGGCTAAGTGCCTGAATATTGAATAATTATAAATCAAGCCTACAAACTACTTAAGACTATATTAGTTATTTTTTCAACTCTGATAAGTAGCTTTATAACACCAACCTGAAAGGCTGAATTTAAGTTTAGCATTACCAGGCCCTTCAAAGGACTGAGCTAGAATGTGACAACACTTATTAGACCTACCATGCTCTTGTATCATCCCACCCTGCAAGAGAACTCATGCATGCACCTTTGGACACCCAGCCTCAACATCTAAGCTCAATCTATATTCTACCGCATCCAAGTTCACCTTTTTGTCATCTCTCAGGCCCATGGATTTATATGCCTGCTGCACAGTCTACTCTTGAGGGAATGGATATAGAAGAGGGCACATGGGCACTAGGTACTCTGGGATACCAGCTAAACTTAGTTTAAAAGGAGCATTCAAACTCCAATGGACATGTTCTTTGGCTAAATGACCTCCTGACTTGTGGAGAGGTGTTTGGCCAGAGGAAAAGCCAGAGCAGGGTGCTCTCTAAAACTTGAGGTGTCTCCCAAACAATCAATGGATCAAAGAAAACATTAAAACAGAAATAAATAATTTTCTTGAGACAAATGAAAATGAAAACACAACATACAGAACTTAGGAAATGCAGAAAAAAATAGTTCTAATGAGAAATTCATAGCAATAAATGTCTACTTTAAGAAGCAAGAAAAATCCCAAATATACAACCTAAATTTATGCCTTAAGGAGCTTTTAGAAAAAGCAAACAGAGTCCAAAGTGGGTAGAGAGAAGGAAATAATAATTACTAGAGCAGAAATAAATGAAATAGAGAACAGAAAAAGCAATGTTAAATATTAAACAAACTGAGTTGGTTTTAAAAAAGATGAAATTGACATACTCATAGCTAGAGTAACCAGGAAAAAAGAGGATCCCAAACAGTAAAACTATAAATGAAAAAGGAAACATTATGACTGATACCAGAAAAATATAAAAGATCATAAGAGGCTTCTATGAAAATTATATGCCGACTAAACAACTTAGCAATAATGGAAAAAATCTTAGGAATATAAAGTCTACTAAAACTGAATCAGGAATAAATAGAAAATTCAAATAAACTAATGACTCATAAGGAGATTGAATTAGAAATCAAAATCCCCCAACAAAAAAATTCCCAGGACCAGATGGTTTCACTGGTGAATTTTACCAAACATTCAAAGAATTAACATCAGTCCTCAAAATCTCCCAGAAAATCAAAGAGGTGGGAACATTCCCAACTCACTTTAGCATTACTCTGATACTAAAACCAAATAAGGACTGTGCCAGAAAAGAAAACTACAGGCCAATATCTCCAATGGTATAAATGCAAAAATTCTCAATAAAACACTAAAAAACTGATTTCAGCAGCACACTAACAGGATCATTCATGATCACCTGGGATTTATCCCTGCGATGCAAATAACATATGCAAGTCAATCCATGTGATACATCATACAGTAGAAGAGCAGAAAAAAATCATGTAATCATCTCAATAGGTACAGAAAAAGCATCTGACAAAATTCAACATCTCTTCATGATAAAAAACACTTAACAAATTAACCATAGGGGAAAGTATCTCCACATAATAAAGGCCATATATGACAAGCCCATAGTTCACAATATATTCAGTGTTAAAAGTTTGAAACCTTTTCCTTTACAATCAGAAACAAGACAAGTTTTCCCACTCTTACCACTCCTAATTAAAAACAGCAAGTCTTGGCTAGAAGAATCAGGCAAGACCAAAAAGAAAAAAAAAAATGTAAAAGTAAAATCATCTCTATGTGCAGATGACATAGTTTTACACAGAGAAAATCCTAAAGATTCAACAAAACAAAAAACTGTTAAGACTAATCAACAAATTCAGCAAAGTTGGAGGATACAAAGTTAACATAAAAATCAGTAGTATTTTTATACATTAACAATGAATTTTCTGAAAAAGATATAAAGAAACTGATTCCATTTATAATAGCATAAAAAATAATAAAGAATTTGGGAATAAATTTAATCAAAGAGGTGAAAAATCTCTCCTCAGAAAACTACAAGGCAATGATGAAAGAAATCAAAGAAGACACAAATAAATGAAAATGTATACATGCTCATGGACAGAAAGTATCAATATTGTTAAAATGCCAATAATACTAAAACCCATTGATAGATTCAATGCAATCCCTATAAATATTCAAATGACGTTTTTTTTACAGAAATAGATAAAAACACTCCTAAAATTTATATGGAACCACAAAAGCCCCCAGATGGTCATAAAATTGAAAAAAATAAGCAAGCCTTGAGGCATCATATTTCCTGATTTCAGTCTCTACTATAAAGCTATAATAATTAAAACAGTATGATACTGGCATAAAAACAGACACATAGACAAACAGAATAGAACCTATAGCCCAGGAATAAACCTAACCATATATAGTCAACTAATTTTTGTCAAGAGAATCAAGAATACTCAATGAAGGAAAAAGAGTCTATTCAAAAATGGTGCTGAGAAAACTGGATATTCACATATAAAAGAATAAAACTGGACCCCTATCTTATACCACTCACAAAAATTAACACCAAACTGATTAAAGATTTAATGTAAGACCTGAAGCCTGAAACTCCCAGAATAAAACATAGGGAAAAAGCTCCTTGACATGGGTCTTGGAAATGATTATTTTTTGGAAATCACACCTAAACACAAGCAACTAAATAAGAAATAAATAAGTGCACAACAAGCTTGTGCTTGGGCACAACAAGAAAAAAAAGTGAAAAAACAACTATGGAATGGAAAAAAATGCAAATCACATATCTGATAAGAAGTTAGTGTACAAAATGTATAAAGAACTCATAAAGCTCAAGAACAATATATATATACATATATACATATATATTATATAATACATATATATAATCCAATATATAATACATATATTATATATATAAAATTAGATTTATGTATAAATCTAATTTTAAAATGGGCAAAGAACCTGAATAGACATTTTACCAAAGAAGATGTACAGATGGCCAACAAGTACGTGAAAAGATGCTTAACATCATTAGCCATTAGGGAAATGGAAATTAAAACCATGAAGAGGTATCATCTCATACCTGTTAGAATGGCCATTAACAAAGAAGACAAGATAATTAATGCTGGTGAGGATATGGAGAAATTAGAACCTCGTGCACCCTTGTGGTGGGATTGTAAATTGGTACTGCTTTTCAAAATCTACAGATAGAAAATTAATAGGCAAAGGAATGACATTAACAAGACTGTGGAGTAGGAGATCCCAACCCTTATACTCCCACAAAAAGCAACTGGACAGCTGTCCATAAACAAAAATGGTTTTGGGAAAGCTCAGGAGAGGAAGAAGCTGTACCTACAGCAGAGCACTAAACAAAAATAAATGCACAGAAAGAGTAGGAAGGCTAGTTTCAGTTCACTTGCATTATCACATCTCCCAGGCTGGCACAACACAGTGTCTGAGAGGATATCCTCAGCTCTCCAAGCTCCTCTCATAGGGAAAAAGGACAGAAGGTCAGCAACCACCTTCTCCAACCTTTTAGGACATTACCTGAAGAACCACTTTGCTTTCACCCCACATAGATCACTGAAGTAGATCAGCATAGCTGAGACATCTATAGTCAACAAGGAAAAAAGTAAAATGATTCACACTACCAGTATGAGTCATGTAGTGCATGTTATCACAATTCCTAGTGTTCTCCTTTACAAAGAAATTTAGTAGTCTTTGCAACTAAGAACTTCAACAGCCCTTGCAGCTTCAGTGAACCCTTGTGGCTTTCACCACTGAGGACCCTATAGTATTATTCACCACCAGTGACCTACTTTGCAGAAGACCTCATCAGCTAAACTGTTAAGGTGCTGAAGAGACAAATGCTCACTATAACTACAATAGAAGCCCCCTACATTTTCACTCCAAGCAGGGCCATCCCAGCCAACACCACCACAGGCACCCAGGTCCCAGGTCTCACTACAAACATTGAATGTGTGCCTGCAGCCAACCTCAGCCCTGCTGCATGCAAAACTATAGTCAGCTCCGACTATATACATCCATACCACCAGCCCCAGGGAAAAATCACACCACTGACAGAACACAATAAACTTATAGTAACTTACCTCAAAGAAAGGATATTCACAAATTGCCTGACAAAAAGTTCAAAGTAATGTTCTACTAAGGTCTGTGAGCTACAAGAGAACACAGATAATCAGTTTAATAAAATCAAGAAAAAATAATAAAATGAGAAGCTTAATAAAGATAGAGAAAAAATTTAAAATTTTTTTCTGAAGTTAAAGAATGCAATCACTGTATTAAAAAAAAAAAATCTAATACAGAACTTCAATTGAAGACTACCAATCAGCAAACTTGAAGACAAGTCATTTGAAATGATCTAGTTGGAGGACAACAAAGAAAAAAAAAAAAAAAAGAAACATGAAAAAGAGTGAGAAAGCCCTCAGGGTTTACATGACACCACAAAAATAATTAATATACTCAATATAGCAAAACCAGAAGGAGGGGAAGGGGCAAAAAACTTGTGTAAAGAAATAATAACATAAAACTTCCCAAATCTGAGAAGGGAAAACAGACATCCAGACTCAAGATGGTCATGTGATCCCAAATAGATTGAACATAAAGGGGTCTATACTAAAACATATTATAATCAAACAGTCAAAAGTCAAAAACAGAATTTTGAAAGCAGCAAGAAAGGGGTGACTTATCACGTATAAGGGCATCCCCCATAAAACTATGAGCATATTCCCCAACAGAAAACTTGCAGGCTAAGAGTGGGTTGATAGTATAGAAGTACAGAAGAAAAAAAATGACAATCAAAAATACTATACCAGAGGGTGGGAGGAGTCAAGGTGGCAGAGAAGTAGCAGGCTGAGATGACATCAGGCAGCAGGAGATCAGCTAGATATCCTATCAAACCATTCCGAACACCTACGAATCCAACAGGAGATCGAAGAGAACAATAATTCTAGAAACAGAAAATTAACCACTTTCTAAAAGGTAGGACCAGTGGAGAAGTGAATACAACGCAATGGGAAGATAGACCCCGGGGGGAGGAGCCGGCTCCCGGCAAGTGGCAGAACAATGGAGCACAAAATCAGGACTTTTGAAAGTCTGCTCCATGGAGGGACATCGCTCCAGAGGCTAAACTGGGGTGAAGACCTCACGGGGACAGCATGGACTCAGGTCCCGCGGGGTCACAGAAGGATCGGGGGTGTCGGAGTGTCACAGAGCTCACAGGTATTAGAGCAGGGAAGCCGGCTGCAGAGACAGAGCCGAGGAGTGAGCTCTCAACTCGGGGTTTCCTAGAGCCGTGGTCTGTGACACGGGCTGGTGCTCTGTGCGAGGGGTCCCCACAAGATCTGGGGAGACTTTAACCTGGGAGAGCTCAGGGATATACGGGGTTCAGAGACTCCAGGTGAACTCTGCCAGAGACAGAAATGCTTGGTCACAGGCTGGGTGACCTCGGAGCACAGCCAGAAGCCAGTGAGATGGGACTGATTACGCACGATTTTCTCCAAGCACGGCGGGAGGCTGGGGAGACGGGAATGATTAAGTGCTTTTCTCTGAAGGCGCACTGAAGACTGGATCCCCAAGCCCTCGGCTCCTCTGAGCCAGAGATTGGGAGGCCGCCATTTTCATTCCCGTCCTCCGGAACTCTACGGAAAGCGTTCAGGGAACAAAAGCTCCCAAAAGTGAACCTGAGAGGATTACTTAGCCCGGCTCCTGGTAAGGTCGGCGCAATTACGCCTGGGGCAAAGACACCTGAGAATCAATACAACAGGCCCCTCCCCCAGAAGATCAACAAGAAATCTAGCCAAGACCAAGTTCACTTAACAAGGAGAACGGCGGATTGTTATCTGGACAAAATGACAAGGCGGAAAAACTCACCACAAAAAAAAGAACAGGAGGCAGTACCAAAGGCTAGGGACCTAATCAATACAGACATTGGTAATATGTCAGATCTGGAATTCAGGACGATGATTCTCAAGGTTCTAGCCGGGCTCGAAAAAGGCATGGAAGATATTAGAGAAACCCTGTTGGGAGAAATAAAAGCCCTTTCTGGAGAAATAAAAGAACTAAAATCTAATCAATTTGAAATTTAAAAAAAGCTATTAATAAGGTATAATCAAAAATGGAGGCTCTTACTGCTAGGATAAATGAGGCAGAAGACAGAATTAGTGATATAGAAGACCAAATGACAGAGAATAAAGAAGCTGAGCAAAAGGGAGACAAACAACTACTGGATCATGAGGGGAGAACTCGAGAGATAAGTGATACCATAAGACGCAACAACATTAGAATAATTGGGATTCCAGAAGAAGAAGAGAGAGAGAGAGGAGCAGAAGGTATATTGGAGAGAATTATTGTAGAGAATTTTCCTAATATAGCAAAGGTAACAAGCTTCAAAATCCAGGAGGTGCAGAGAATCCCCCTCAAAATCAATAGGAATAGGTCCACAGCCTGTCATCTAATAGTAAAATTTACAAGTTTTAGTGACAAAGAGAAAATCCTGAAAGCAGCACGGGACAAGAAGTCTGTAACATACAATGGTAAAAATATTAGATTGGCAGCAGACTTATCCACAGAGACCTGGCAGGCCAGAAAGAACTGGCATGATATATTCAGAGCAATAAACGAGAAAAACATGCAGCCAAGAATACTTTATCCAGCTAGGTTATCATTGAAAATAGAAGGAGAGATAAAAAGCTTCCAGGACAAACAAAAACTGAAAGAGTTTGTAAACACCAAACCAGCTCTACAGGAAATATTGAAAGGGGTCCTCTAAGCAAAGAGAGACCCTAAAAGTATTATCAGAAAGGAACAGAGACAATATACAGTAACAATCACCTTACAGGCAATACAATGGCACTAAATTCATATCTCTCAATAGTTACCCTGAATGTAAATGGGCTAAATGCCCCAATCAAAAGACACAGGGTTTCAGAATGGATAAAAAA
>ML102341.1:0-74819 GCA_003697995.1 Taxidea taxus jeffersonii | reverse complement strand
GACATGAACAGACATTTCTGCAAAGAAGACATCCAGATGGCCAACAGACACATGAAAAAGTGCTCCACATCACTGGGCATCAGGGAAATACAAATCAAAACCACAATGAGATACCACCTCACACCAGTCAGAATGGCTAAAATGAACAAGTCAGGAAATGACAGATGCTGGTGAGGATGTGGAGAAAGGGGAACCCTCCTACACTGTTGGTGGGAATGCAAGCTGGTGCAACCACTCTGGAAAACAGCATGGAGGTTCCTCAAAAAATTGAAAATAGAGCTACCTTATGACCCAGCAATTGCACTACTGGGTATTTATCCCAAAGATACAAACATAGTGGTCCGAAGGGGCACGTGTACCCGAATGTTTATAGCAGCAATGTCCACAATAGCCAAGTTATGGAAAGAACCTAGATGTCCATCAACAGATGAATGGATAAAGAAGGAGTGGTATATATATACAATGGAATACTATGCAGCCATCAAAAGAAATGAAATCTTACCATTTGCGACGTGTATTATGCTTAGCGAAATAAGTCAACTAGAGAAAGACAACTATCACATGATCTCCCTGATATGAGGAAGTGGAGATGCAACGGGGGTGGGAGTTAAGGTGGTAGGAAAAGAAAAAATGAAACAAGATGGGATTGGGAGGGAGACAAACCAAAAGAGACTCTTAATGTCATAAAACAAACTGAGGAGGGTGGTGGGGGGGAAAGGGGTTGGGAGAGGGTGGTGGGGTTACATTATATGTTTAAATAAAAAAGCTTAAATAAAAAAAATTTTTAAAAATTAAAATAAAATACTATACCTTACAGAGCTATTCTTTTTTTTTTAAGATTTTTTTTATTTACTTAGGAGACAGCAAGAGAGAAAGAGAAAGAGAGAGTGTGCAAAGGGAGATGGAGAAGCAGACTCCCTGTTGAGCAAGGTTTCCAACAAAGGGCTCCATCCCAGGACCCTGGGATCATGACCTGTACTGAAGGCAGATTCTTAAGGACTGAGCCACCCATGTGCCCCCTGCAAAGCTATTCTCTAAAGAATGTAGGGTAAGAAAGTCTTTCCCAGGCAAACAAAAACGTAGAGTTTGTCACCACTAGACCTACCTTGCAAGAAATGCTTAAGAATGTTGTTCAGATGGAACTAAAACACAATAAATAGCAACATGAAAGCATATGAAAACATAAGTCTCATCAGTAAAGATAAAAATATAATCGAATACAGATTGAAACAATATTGTAGTGGAAATGTGCCAGTTAATAATACCCTTAATATAAAAGTTTAAAGACAAAGAGTTGAGAATAACAACAACCACAACAATTTGGTTATGAATTAACAATATAAAAAGAAGAAAACTTTGACTTAGGAACACAAAGTATGGAAGTAAATGTTTAGAGGGTTTGTATGCAAATTAACTTAGTTGTTGTCAAATTAAGAAAGATGGTTATAAATATAAGAAGATTTATACAAGCTTCATAGTAACCACCAAGGAAAAACCTGTAGTAAGTACACAAAAGGCAAAGAGAAAGGAATTAATCAAACCACTACTAAAACTATTAAATAACAAAAGAAGAGAGCAAGAGAGAAAGAAAGGAAGGAAAAAACTGCAAAACAGATAGAAAACAATTAACAAAATGGCAATAGTAAGAACCTACCTATTGCTAATCACTTTTAATATAAGTGGATTAAATGCTCCAAGCAAAGTTCATAGAATGACTGAATGGATTTTAAAAAAAAGTTCTAGCAAATATGGTGTCTACAAGAGACACATTTTATTATTTTTCTTAAAGAATTATGTATTTATTTGAGAGAAAGAGAGAGAGAAAATCTCAAGCAGACTCTCCACTGAGCATGAGTCCTCACCTTGGGGCTAAATCTCACAACCCTGAGATCATGACCTGAGACAAAATCAAGAGTCAGATGTTTAATGTAGTGAGCCACCCAGGCACCCCAAAAGACTCATTTTAAACAGTAGGGGCACAAATAGATTGAAAATAAAGGATAGGAAATATGTATCCTGTGCAAATGCTTACCAAAAGCAACAGGAATTGCTATATTTATATCAGACAAAATAGACTTTAATTCTAAAATTGTTATTAGTGACAAAGAAGACAATTATGTAATGATCCAAGGGTCAATTGAACAGGAATATATAACAAATATAAATATATATGCATTCAACATCAGAGAACCAAAATATATAAAAATTATTGAAAAATCTGAAGGGAGAAATTGATAATACAATATTAGTAGACTTCAATACCCCACTCTCAGTAATGGATAGAACACTCAGGTGTAAAACCAATAAGAAAAGAGTTGATTTGAACACCATAGACCAAATGGACCTAACAACAGACATACAGAATGTTCCAACAAACAGCAGCAGAATAACAATTTTCTCAGGTGCATACAGAACATCCTCCAGGATAAATCCTATAGTAGGTCACAAAATAAGTCTTAAGAAATTTAAGAGATTTGCAATCATACCAAGCATCTACTCAAACCACAGTGGAATAAAAATAAAAATAATAACAGGTTGAAAACAGGAAAATTCACAAATACATGGAAACTAAACAACATACCCTAGGGGGAAAAAAACAATTAGGTAAAAAAGAAAATCAAAAGGGAATATTTAAAAATACCTGAGATGAACAAAAATGAAAATACAACTCACCACAATTTATGGAGTACAGCAAAAGAAAACTCTGAGGAAAGTGTATAGCATTAAACACCTACACTAAAAAGAATTCTACATCTAAAAAACTAACATTATAATTCAAAGAACTAAAAAACAAAACAAAACAAAAACAAATTAATCCCAAAGTTGACATAAGGAAGGTAATAATAAATACTAGAGACATAATTTAAATAAATTAAATAAATTTAAATAGAGAATAGAAAAACAATAGGACAAATCAACAAAACAGAGAATTGTGGGGCTTTCTTCTTTTTTTGTCTTTTTAAAGATTTATTTATTTATTTTAGAGAGAGAGAGACACAGTGAGGGTAAGGGGAGAAGGAGAGGGTGAGGGAGAGAGAATCTTCAGCAGACTCCTCTCTGATCAGGGAGCCTTATGCCAAGCTCAATCTCATGACCCTGAGATAATGGCCTGAGCTGAAACCAAGAGTCAGATGCTTAAGCAGTTCATTGAGCCACCCGGATGCTCCCCAAGAATTGTGTTTAAGAAAATATAAGCAAAATTGACAAACCCTTAGCTTAACCAAGAAAAAAATAGAACACATGAATAAAATCAGAAATGAAAGAGCAGATATTACAACAAAAGACATAAGAATCATAAAGGATTATCATGAACAATTATAAGCCAACATATTGGAGAACCTAAAAGAAATGAATAAATTTCTAGAAACACACAACCTACTGGGACTGAATCAAGAATCAACAACAGAATGGACAATGAAGGGGCACCTGGGTGGTTCAGTGGGTTAAGCCTCTGCCTCCGTTTAGGTCGTGATCTCAGGGTTCTGGGATTAAGCCCCTCATCAGGCCCTCTGCTCAGCAGGGAGCCCGTTTCCCCCACCCCCTCTCTGCCTGCCTCTCTGCCTACTTGTGATCTCTCTCTCTGTGTCAAATAAATAAAATAAAATCTTAAAAAAAAAAAAGAACGGACAATCAAACTGTAATATTTTTTCATGTACCTCTTTTTGTTTATTTTATTGTTAGAATAGGTTTATATTTACAGAAAAAATTAAGAAGTAGTAAAGAGAATTCTCCTAAACCCAGCACCCAGTTTCCCCAGTGTGGTAGCATTTGTTACAGTTTAGGAACCAATATAGTGTTGTATATTTTTAAAACTTGATAGTTTACTAAATCACCTTAGTTTTTATCTAACATTCTTTTTCTGTTCAGAATCCCATCTAGGATACCACGTTTCATTTCATCATCACAGCTCCTTAGGTTCCTCTGAGTTGTAACAAATTTTCAGTCCTTCATTATTTTTGATTACCTTGACTGTTTTAAGTTCAGGTATTTTTTAGGATGTCCTTCTACTGGAATTAATCTGATATTTTTCTCATTAGGATACTGGAGTTCTAGGTTTTTGCAAGATTTTATTACATAACATGCCATTTTATCATATCATACCAACATACATAATTTAATGTTGCTGATATTGACCTTGATCACCTGGCTGAGTTTATGTTTGTCAAGCCTCACATCTGGTTCCATGTTCAGCGGGGAGTCAACTTGAGATTTTCTCTGTCCCTCTCCCTCTGCCCCTCCCCCACTTGTACGTGCACATGCTCTCGCTCTTTCTCTCTCTCTAAAAATAAATAAATAAATCTTAAAAAGAGAGAGAGAGAGAGAGAGACCCTTTTTGCATGTATTGCCATGTAAGTCACTAAAGATCCTGGTGAAATCAATTTCGTACAACTGTTGATGTAGAAAATGTCTTGGATCTTGAATTTTCCTAAAAGACCCACAAATATGGAATGCAGTGAGTTAAAGAATATTACTTATTAAAGTAGATCATTAATTAAACTAAATAATTAAATGAAGAGAGGACTAAACATCTACAAAGAACAGAAACCAAACTGTGTGAACATACAGTAAAAATGCTGTTCTCATAAAGAATTAAAAAAATAGAGTTTACAGTGCATCCAACTACTATAGCAATTTAACTGAGGGGAAAAATGCAAGGAGATGACTAATGTTCTTGTGACAGGCTTACCCCTAGACCTCAGTCTAGCAATTTTACTGTATCTTACATCTTTTTATAGTGACCTCTGGAGGTTTGCTAAGCCCTTAAAATACTCTAGTAAGAAATAATCCCTTAAATTTTATGACTTTTCAGGACACACACAGGTACTATGGAACTATAATTTTAAAAGCATGTGTAAAAGTACATATAAAATAATATACTGTATAACATACAAGAATCAGCACAATTCTCACATGATTCTCTAATGAGTTGGTGGCTACATTTCATTTTGTCTTGTGTAATTTGAGAAAATCTCAAGAAATTAATAAAAGAACAGAGAAGATCATTAAAAGAATAGGGGGAAAAAACTTCTCTGAAAGTAAATTAGGAAAATTATCCAACATGTTGAAGAGAAAGAAATCATTAAAGCTGCTTTCTGTCGGAATACAAAAAAAAAAAAAAAAAAAAAAAAACAACTGTTCTGTATAAGAAATAAGAACTTGCTGAAAATCTATCTAAACTATCATGGAGCTCTAGGTAGAAACTAAGAGAAGACACTAAAAAATCTGATCTTGGAACACTGAAAAAATAAAATTAAATTTAAATACATACATACATACATACATATAAACACTGGCCATCAAGGGAAAAATACAAAGAAATAGAACCTTTGTATATTTTTTCATGGGTTCAACAGGGAATCAAGATCCTTATACAAAATATTTTTCCAAAGTCTTTATATTAAATCTAGAACTATAAAAAATAAGTCAAAACTGAGAGATTGAAGCTCAGATACTTTTAAACATACATCAAATAAAAAACATTTGGTGGGACTAAGTATTCCATTAGTAAAGTAAAAGCCAGCCTATGAAATGTCTAAATTAAATAGAAAGGATTGTTAAGATATAGATGCAGACAATCACATATTCCAGTGAAAAAACTAAGAGAATATGGATTTTAATTGCATCAGCTTTATTTAAATCCTCCTTCCAGTACATAGTCTGTTTTTGGCAATCACTCACTCTACAAACATTTATTGAGGACAGATATTGTTCTGGGAACTTAGTTTTCAGAGACGAACAAACAAAATTCCTGCTGTCAAATAATTCATTGATCGCATTTTTCTGGATTTTTGTTTTGTTTTGTTTTGTCCTATTTTTTGGAATAGTATGATTGCAAGATTGGGAGGCAGATAAGATTTCCTCTTAGAATTCCTTCTGATCACATAATTTTATTAAACATCTTGTTGCCAACTCACAAGATCAGCATCACTAACACATCTACATTGGTTAGGGCTTAAATAAATATATAGTTATTGTTGGGCTTTGAGAAAGGATATTAGATTACATACCAAGGGAGCTAAAGCCAACATAAAGGAACATTTATGTCTCTGTTTTCCTATGGCATGGGGCTTTGATTCCAAAGAACTCCTGAGCTTAAGTTATTTATTTAAGCATTTCTTTAATATCACAATATCAACTGGTTATTACATTCTATGTACCTGTGATTCTTTCATTATTTAATACATAAGTAATTTAAGTTGTTTCAAGATAAACCTGGTGTATTTAGATAACCCAACAGTTACTCAGACAATTGAGGGCTAGCTCTCTCTGTATCTCCTTTTCCATCACTATGAGTAGAGATAAAGATAAATATTACCTCCAACCAAGGAAGGGTAATGAAGTCTTGTTAGTCTATGAAATCAGGGAATAATTTTTTTTGTAAATATTGATTTTAACATATTTATTTTAACTATAAAAACATTTCTAATATATGAAGTAGAAGTTCTAAATGGAGAATATGGAAATTGCTGAGTCAAATCTTTCCATGAGACTCGAGGATTTAATTTTGTCTTGATTCTTTCTAAATCTACCAGTCTTATTTTAGCTAAAATTGTTTTGCCTTGAATGGAGCTGAGCTGAGGAAGTTTAACACATTTTCTGAAACTAAAATTTGGGATTCATTGAAATTTTTATTTTGTTTCATAAACAAAATAAAATATTCATTTTGGGAATAATCATTCCCAAAAATAACTTCAGAGACAGGTAAAATTAAAAAGAGTATTCAACAAAGAAACAATAGCCAGTGTTAAAAGCCCAAATTCTTATGGTGGGGGAATGGATTTTGCACACATACGCACACACACATTCACATACACACTCCCCACATATTTGAAAATGCTTCAGTGATTGGTCATTGCTATCAAATAACAGAAAACAGCTGCATTTATTAAAGTAACAACTGGACTGCAATTTTAACTGTAGCTTTTCATTTGATACTTAGGTTTTTGAGTGGGGGGGATGGAGAGGACCTTATTTTACATATGATACCAAAATATGACCAGCTCCATCATTAGTAAACCAGTGAAGAGGAATAACCAAATAAGTACTGGTTAACATATCTTCACACAATCTCTTCCTTCTGCCCCTTGTAGTCATACATAGTTCTTTCAAGTAACGTTTCTATCTCCATTGGGCAAATTGCCTATCACATAGCAAGCACTCATAATTGTTCAAGAAAACACATAAATGATCTTTCACAAGTCCATTATTAACACCTCTAGGAAGCTTAACAATTTTAAGCTTAAACTTAAGGTTTCTACCCAGAAACTGTTATTGGCAGAACTTCACTGGTTGACTTTTTTCCTTAAATGTATGGTTGATCTTTGAACAACATGAATTTGAACTGCATAGGTCCACTTATACACAATTTTTTTTTTTACAAAAAGCTTGTTTCCATTTGGTCTACAACTTGGGAGAGGGTTCTGGGGTGGTGAAAAAGGTGCCTAGTGGCTGTGGGGAGATGCTCAGGCCTAAGTCCTGATGCCAGTATCCGAGGGTCACCTCCAGGGCTGTAGGGTCCCTGTAGCTCCCAGTTGTGCTTGAGGGAGAGCCTTTCAAAGAGACAGACACCCAGGCCAGCCTATGAAAGTTAGCCAAGTGGTCACTCATCTTCTTGACTTTCACTTCCTTCTCTCCAAGGAGTCACAGAGATGGGGGCCCACATCCAGGGCATGCAGATCCAAAAGGGTCTGGTTCAGGTTCTTCTCTAGGATCATGGCAGCTTCCATAGTGTGCAAGGTTTTAGTTCAGCCATCTTAGGATGACTTTGATACAGTGGGTGCAGCTGACACTGGTTCTGCATCTTTGAGAGATGCTGGGCACCCTGTGCTTCTCTTAGGCCAACCTGTAGAAAAAGTGACCCACACCATCCAAAGTCACCTTGTCTTGGTCAAAATAGAAGCCCACAGAGAGGTAGGTGTAAGAGGCCTGCTGACAAAGTGGTTGAAGACCCCCACCTTTGTGGAATAATTTTCATGACTCTGGGAGCTCATGGTTGACCTACAATAAGGAGCTAAATTCAAACAAAACAAATCAAAACAACAAAACAAAACAGTGTTGCCTGGTCCCAGAGATAGAGAATGGCTGAGATGGTTCGGTAGGGTTTGACTAGAAAAGATGTGGCATGGTGGTCAGAGACTGGAAGAAGGGTAGTACCTGGATCTGTTCCATCTGAACACTGTTGAAACAAGGGATAGATCCACAGCGCCACCCTGCATATTGCCTATAGGAAGATTTTTTTACAGTATAGTGCTATAAATGCATTTTCTCTTTATTATAATTTTAATAACTTTTTAGTTAGTAAAATAGCTTACTTTATTGAAACAATACAGTATGTAATGCATAAACACAAAATATGTATTAATTGACTGTTTATGTTATGGGAAGGCTTCTGGGCAACAGTAGACTATTAGTAGTTAAGTATTTAGGGAGTCAAAACATATGCAGATTTGCAACTGCATCTCTAACCCCCATGTTTTTAAGGTTTAACTGTATTTATATTCTGGGGTTGACTTGGTTGGCTGAGTCTAGGTGCTCAAGTGATAGTTTCAGGACTATGCATATCTCTCCCTGCCTATTGTTCAACTTCTATTCTCTGGCTGTACTTTAGCCAGCTTTCTATATAGCTTTTATCTAGAAAGCACAGCACTTATGCTAATGGCTTGAGCAAAATTTCCAGTGACGATTCTGACTGGCGAGTCCTGTGTAATATATCAGCTCCCTGCACTGAGCAAGCTTACTCTGGAATGGGTACAGCAAAAGTTCACTGATCTTGTTATCCCCATCAGTTGTTGCACTACCTAAGATTTTCTCATTTGCAAGTGACAGACAATGATCTTAGAGAAATTTAGGCAGATAAGATAATTGATTGGATAAAATATTGAACACTTAAGCCTCAAGGAAGGTAGGAGTGCATCTGGGTTAAGAGCCCTAGAACCAAGGACATACATGTTGCCAAGATACTCCTCCCATTTTTTTTTAAGATTTTATTTATTTATTTGACAGAGAGAGAGAGTACAAGTAGTTAGAGCAGCAGGCAGAGGGAGAGGAAGAAACAGGCTCCCCATCAAACAGGGAGCCCAAAGTGGGGCTCGATCCCAGAACCTTGGGATGACAACACAAGCTAAAGGCAACTGCTTAACCAACTGAGCCACCCAGGCACCCTTACTCTTCCCATCTTTTGCCAATTTCTGTTTCCATAAAAGCTTAATTCTGTGTCCTGGCAAACTCTCCGTTCCTTGGTGGTGGGAATCATGGAAACATGGGAGATCTCCCCAGTCACTACATCCTCCCACAGCGATAACTGCTATGGTAGCTTCTAACATGACCCACAGTGGTAAGTGCTGCTGAGACTTTTAGCATCAAAGCCTAATTTTGCCCATTTTTAAACTTCATAAACATAGAAATCATATAGAACATACTCTTTTGTGTCTGGCTTCTTGAAGTGAATAGTATGCTTTTGAAATTCACTTGTGCTACTTGTTGGTGTGGCCTATTTTATGCCATCACCATATGCTATTCCACTGTATACATCTAACAGTACTCATTCCTTGATTCCATTGTTGATGAAAATTTGGGGTTGTCTCTCATTTAGAGCAAGTAACACTTTGATGAAATTCTGTGTGTGTGTGTGTGTGTGTGTGTGTGTGTACACAAGTAAATATTTCACTGGATACGTACTTAGGAGTGGAATTCTGGGTGAGCATGTGAATATCTAGCTCTAGTGAACATTGCTAACCAGTTTTCCGACATGGTTATATCAACTTATGCTCTTACTAACAGTGAGTGAGAACTTGAGTTCCTCCACTTCTTTGCCTACTTTTGGTGTACCCGGGTTTTGTTTTGTTTTGTTTGTTTTTTAATTTTGTTTGATTTTAATTTTGTTTTGTTTTGTTTGCATGTAGTGTTATCCCATTAAAGTTTGATTTATATTAGGCTAATGATGAATTATGAGATCATCTTGTTATTGTTTATTGGCTAATCAAATCTCTTTTTTTCTAAATGTTTAATTTCTTGGTCTTCATATTACTATTTCTGATTGACTATTTCATTTTTCTTTTTGATCTTTAAGAGTTATTTATATATTCTGGATACAAGCCTTTATTCCATTATATGTATTGCTAAATCTCTTGCTATATGACTTGCAATTTTACTCAACTAATTCTTTTAATGAACAAATTTCTATTTTGATGAAACTGAATTTATCAATATTTTCCATCATGCTAGTACTTTTCTGTTTAAGAATTTTCTGCTTACTCAGTGGTTACAAAAAATATTTTCTTATATTATCATCTCAGTGTTTTACTGTTTTACTTTCCTCTTGTGGATTTATAATCGATCTGGAATTGACTTTTCTACATGGTTGTGGTTTATAATGTATTGATTTTATATTCATTATGGTAGAGGTCAAGAATAATTTTTTTCTCTAGGGATTTTTTTTAAAAGATTTTATTTATTTATTTGACAGAGAGAGAGGGCACAAGTAGGCAGAGTGGCAGGCAGAGGGAGATGGAGAAGCAGACTCCTTGCTGAACAGGGAGCCCAATGCAGGGCTTGATCCCTGGACTCTGGGATCATGACCTGAGCTGAGGCAGCCGCTTAATGGACTGAGCCATCCAGGGACCCCTCTAGGGATATTTTAATCACCTAATTATATTTCTTGAAACTCCCATTCTTTCTCTATTGCATAGCATATTATGAATCAACTGACCTTATATATGTGGGTCTATATCATCTATCTATTCTTGTATCATCATAATACTGTCTTAAGTGGGTGAGAGTAAGTCTTTGTATTTGATAGCATAAGTCTCCCAATTTTGTATTTCTTCAGAATTTGTCTCAGCTATTTGGGGCCCTCCATGAGATTTTTGAAATCTCATGTTATATTTTACAAAAAATTAAGGAAAACTGCTAGATTTAGATTGAGATCTTACTGACTCTACAAATAAATTTAAGGGATAATTGGTATCTTTACATTATTGAAAATTTTAATCCATGAACATGGCATAGTACATTTATTAAATGAAATACCATAAATCAAATTTTTTATTCTTATGTTCAGTTAGTATATAGTAGTATATAGTAGTACATTATTAGTTTTGATGTAGTGTTCAACAATTCACTAGTTGTGTATAATACCTAGTGCTCATCGCATTAAATTTATTTATTAAATTTAGTCCTCAGAATTTGATTGTATGCTATGATAAATCATACTTTAAAGACTTCACTTCTGTTTGTTTTCTACTGGCAGGAAAATATAACTCACTTTTATATTGACCCTGTATAAAGAGGCCTTACTAAATTTAATTTTTAATTCTAGTAATCTGCAGATTATTGTGAATTTTTTATTTTAATGAAAGATTAAGTTTGACAGATACAGATTATTGAAAAATTCTATTTTTTTTCTGAATATACTCTGAAGTACAAAAATTGTAATGTTTCTCACTGCATAACCTGCATTTAATGGCTATTATTTAACTATAATAGTTTTTAAAATAACATTTATTATGTCTTTTTTCCATTCTCTTATTTTTCTTTATCATTACATATAGGAAATCTAGCTTTCAATTTAAGTACTTAAGATTATTTAAGCAGTGTTTAGTTGTTTGTTTTTTCTGTCTTTTTTGCATCCAGATTGACTATATTCTAGACATTTACATTTTCTGATATATTTGGTTTTATATCTCACATTTTACTATTTGATTCACATTTTTCACAGGTGTTCTCTGTTTTTTTTTCTTGTTACCCTCTTTTGGATTAATTGATTATCTTTAAATTGTCTGATTGTTCCACTTTTTTCCAGTATTCACTTGCTTTACTTTTTACTGTCTTTAGTGATTAACAGAAATTAAAACATGATTTTTATTTATGATAAATCAATGCAGTCATCGTACTAACTAAATGCATATTTAGGGGTGCCTGGGTCACTCAGTGGATTAAGCCTCTGCCTTCAGCTCAGGTCATGATCTCAGGGTCCTGGGATCCAGCCCTGCATCATGTTTTCTGTTCCACAGGGAGCCTACTTCCCTAGTTTTTGATGTAGTGTTCAACAATTCACTAGTCGTGTAAAATACCTGGTGCTCATTGCATTAAATTTATTAAATTTAGTCCTCAGAATTTGATTGTATGCTATGATAAATCATACTTTAAAGACTTCATTTCTGTTTGTTTTCTACTGGCAGGAAAATACAACTCACTTTTATATAGTAAAAGTAGTATCTAATAGATACTACAGGTGAAGGATTATTATCCTCCTTCAGAAAGTTTACAGTATTCCCTCTGTCAGGGAGATTCCATCAAGGCAAATCATTGTAATCTTACCTAGAACCAATATTACTGAAAGCTGTACTGAAATGTATTGAAGGTCCTATCTCCATAGTCTGCATGAATTTTCTAGGATGCCACCCTCCTGCTGCCCCACCTGAAAGCCTGGGGTATCTAGCAGAATACTTTCTCCCTCATAATGTTTGAATACTTTTTTGTTTTTGTTGTTCTGAACATTTACAGGAAACTCCATTATATTTTTTGTTACTTTCTGCTGAGCTCCTTATCTTCTTAAGAATTCAACAAATATGGGACGCCTGGGTGGCTCAGTTGGTTAAGCGGCTGCCTTCGGCTCAGGTCACGATCCCAGTGTCCTGGGATCGAGTCCCACATCGGGCTCCTTGCTTGGCAGGGAGCCTGCTTCTCCCTCTGCCTCTGCCTACCACTCTGTCTGCCTGTGCTTACTCTCTCTCTCTCTGACAAATTAAAAAAAAAAAAAATTAAAAAAAAAAAAAGAATTCAACAAATGTTCGGGGGGGGGGGGCACATAAAATGCAATACACTCCTATATCTCTCTTCTCACTAGGAATTTAGCTTCTCACATCCCAGCTATTTGCAGTTCCAAACTCCAGTTTCTTTGTTTCTTGTCCTGTGAAATTGCCAAATGTTGTGATGGTTTTGTGTCCCTTAGCAGAATTTCTCTGCGTGAAACCTGGGCTTCACCCCTTGTGGACAAATTGAAAAATGCCCAGAAAATAGTGGTTCTTAGAATGGCTTCCTACATCTGTTGCTCCCCAGGACCTTGATGTTTCAATTTCTGGTTGTCCTGGCAACTCTCCAATGTATTCAAATGGTTTAATCCAATATTTCTATTTGTTTTCAAGCTTATTCATTGGTTTGTGGCAAGCAACTCTAACAAATGGAAGCAGAAGCGTCAAGGAATATTTGATCAGTAAAAATGGTAGGTACTTCTTGCATCCATTACTATTGTTAATAAGTCATTGCTATTTTTAATTCTATGGTACTAGAGCTTCTATACCATTTCATTAGATAAGCCTAAGTGGCACTCAACTACTCCCTAAATCATTCTAAAGTGCTGATTAGAGTTTCAACCAGGGGCCAAAAGATCCTCATCTTTTATAGATGCCATTATGTTTGAGGCTAGACACTGACTTTTGGTAGGGCATGCAGCATTTCCCAAAGGCAATAGCATTCTGTGATTACCACATTCCTAGATACCAGAATTGCTATGAAAACTCAGGAAGCTCCCTTGTTTATTTGTTCTTTTGTTTTTCATATGGTAAATATTGGATCAGCTATATAAGGTGGATGTGCAATCCTTGCACATCTCAAAATCATTTATGCCATTTTTTAAAAGATTATATTTATGTATTTGACAGAAAGAGATCACAAGTAGATAAAGAGGCAGGCAGAGAGAGAGGGAGAAGCAGGCTCCCTGCTGAACAGACAGCCTGATGCAGGGCTCAATATTTTCAGTTGAAACAGACTAACCTCACCCTTTTGCTCCATTTATCTATATTTAAAACTTTATATTTTTTACAGACATTTGGAAGAAACATTTTTCCCTCTATTCCATGTTCCAAAGCTTTTTGAGTATAAAAATAGTTCTATTGCATCAGTGATTAACACATAAAATATATAAATAGGAAAATATTTTCCATGTTATATTTGACTTAACATGTGTTCATATAATATTAAATAGTTTTCATTGGTATAACTGGTTTTACCGTTGTGAGAATTTATATAAATATCACTGAATGAACTCAGGTGCTTGCAACTCTAATATGATGGAATTATGTGATTACTGACTTAGTAGAAGTTTTTGGTATGAATAAATGAGAGAAACACTGATCCTGCTTTGTTCTGTGTGATCAGGGCTCACTTTGATTTCAGCGTTCTGTTTAGACCTCATCCATAAATAGGAACAACAATTACAAACAAGACAGTATGTAAAATCACTAGTGTTTCACTCACAGGACTGAAAAGAAGGCAGCAGTTGTCAAGGGACAAGTTTTCCAATATTTGCAAATATTTCACACAAGAGCTTGGGAGACACTCTTGGTCCTTATAATGTAGAGAGGCTCAAAGTGTGGGCAGGCTTGGCTTGAGATGTCTATGAAGAACTTTTTAATAATTGAAATCATATTATTATGAGTTAACACAGGAAGTTAAAATGTGTAAAACACAAAAGATGTTCAGTGGTTTCTTGGGGGTGGTATCAAGGTGATAAATAAATATATCCTATCAGGGATAATCTAGGTGATTTCTACTATTTCTTCCAAACCTAAAACTCTAAGACCCAGCAATGTGATATAAAGATGGATCTCTGTTTTCCTTTCTCATCTAGTAACATTTATTTATATGGAACATCAAACATGGATTTTTCATCTCTTGTAATTTGGGAAAGGGCGTGAACACTTGAAAAAGAACAAACTGTTCGTATAGAATTTTATCATGTTATACTATTGAGCTCAAATTTTCCACTGTATGATCATTTCTGTAATTAGCACTAGTAAAAGCAATAGGATTAAAGATTTTAAATCAAGCCAAGTATTCTGTCACCTTATAAAAAAGAATAGCCTTTCCTCTATTTCCTTCATCTTTTCCTTCTGAGGCCTTGGCATATTTAATATTCAAATTCCAACTAACATCTGTTTGTGACAATCCATGCACTATGTAAGATGCCGGAAACTTTCTGTCCTGTGCTCCATACTCCTTCTGAGTCTTCTAGCATCCATATTTCCACCAGGTCAAAGTCATCTAGGTTTTTCTATAGCATGCACTCTCAAACACTCCCAGCCTCTACCTATTGTCTAATCTCCAAACCATTTCTACATACTCAGTGTTTGTTACAGCAGCAACCCACTCCTCAGTACCAAAATTAGTTAGTTTTTTGAGGCTCTCGTAAGTAAGAGCCCCAGACTGGGTGGCTTCAAACAACAGAAGTGTATTCTCTCATAGTTCTGGAGGCCAAAAGTCTGAAATCAGTGTTGGAAGGGTCACTGCTCCCCTGGAGACTCCAGGGGAGAAACAGCTCCTTGTTCTTGGGTCACAAATGCATCTGTTCCATGACATTCCTTGGCTTGCAGCTGCTTCCCTGCAATGTCTGCCATCGTCACATGGCTTTCCTCCCTATGTCTTTGTCTCTGTGTTTTTCTTACATAATGACACCACTCATTGAACTTAGGGACCACTTAATCCAGTAGGACCTCATCTTAACTAGTTGAATCTGCAAATATCCTGTTTCTAAATAAGGTCACATTCTAAGGTGCCATGTAGAAATGAATTGGGGGGGGGGGGCACTGTTCAAGCCACTGCATAGGTTTGTTCTCTGAGGGCTGTACTGTCTGATGATCTTAGTTCCAGAAGTTAACAGTGTCTGGCACTTAGACTGAATGGATGAAGAAGTGAATGTCTTCAAATACTAACTCTGTCAAATGAGACCAGTGTAAGTCGCAAAGTTTAGATCAATAATTTAATAATGTCCATGTCTTTTAAGCACAATTTAGATCCAGCTGTGGTCTTCAAGCCACCTGTTCAGCCACATGTTTCCCATTATTACCGGAGTCTCCTTTTCATCTCACTTCTTTGATTGTCTCCAAATAAGCTTGCTTGAGGACACCCTCCACTTCACCCACTGAAATAGAAGTTTGCCATTAGCATTTGAGCTTGTCCTATTCCAGGAGGATTCTTATCACATCCTTTACATGGTTCCTCTCACAAGAGAGGATCCAGCAAGACCATCAGCATTTCTGTATATTCAGCATGTAACCTGGGTAAGTCAGTTCAACTTCCTGTGCCTCTGTTTCTTCATCGGTAAAACAGGATTAATCATGGTACCTACCTCGTAGGATTGCTGTAAGCACTAAATCACTTAATATTTATGAAGTGCCTAAAACTCTGTCTGGGGCAGAATAAATGCTATCTATGTGTTTGTTAGGTAAATAGTATTTAATGTCAATAAAATCAAGGAGGTTTCTCTGTAAGTGAATCATTAAACAACTATTAAGTTCCCAAAGAGGTAACGGGTGTTTCTCATAATTTTCTTAGAGACATAGCAACTTAGAAGTGGTTTCATCAAGGTAGTTACTAAATTCAGAAACATGAAGGAAAATTTTCTGAGAAGCATTTTCCTGGCTAAGCTTAAAGGTCTGCCTCTCAAACACTTCTGTTTTGGAGATATGACATTTTATAGCATGAATGGAAAAAATTGCCTGGAAGCTATAGTGGTTTTTTTTCTTTTTTACATAACACCCACTATTTGTACCTTACATTTTATAGTTTACAGAATGTTTGTTTTAAATAGTCAGTCGGGTTGCAAAAATCCTGCCCGATGTGCATCCTAATCTGTGAATCACATAATCTGAGAATGTTGAAGATCTGTTGATGTCCTTTTCTTGGCCCATGGTTTGCATACTCACTTGAAGGGCTGTCAAAGTTGGCATGACTTAAATGTCATTTTTTAAATAACTGGGGATACGAAGTCAGGCTGAGGTTTTGTGTGTGTGTGTGCATACGTGTACGTGTGTGCCAAAGATGAAAGAGTTTAGGCAATACCATAATTTTATTGAATATGAAAATTAACCCAGACTTCACTTAAAATAAGTCACTTTTCTTATCTTCCTGTAGGACTGGCTCCATTGAGTTCAATCAAAGTGACACTAATGAGCTGAGAATCTGCCAGCTAAGAATGACATAGACATCAGGAACATTCTTTGGGCTTTAGCCCCGCCCTTCTTTTATCCAGCCCCGCCCCCACCTTTTGTCCTTTGAGAGAATCTGAAATCTGTTATTACTCCTCTTGGGAGGTCCGTTTACGTTGAAGGCACATCTGGCTTAATTAGGTTGACAGCTGCTACTGGTCCTGTTGGACAAGGTCCAGGCATCACAGTGCCTTACCATTCACTTAACAGTTTAACCTTTCATAATCTCATCTTCAGATTGCAAATGAACTTGAGAGATGTGCTTTTATTATTTGTTAATACATGTTCATTTTCTACTGTGCTACCAAAATCATAATCCACAGAGACCATCCTAAAAACCAAGGGGCATTTCCCTAATGCCGGTTGGTGAGCTGCAAAGACCCAACTATCAGAAACTGTGAAAACCAGGCCACGAAGCATAATAAGAAGTGGTCGAGGGTGGTTGGAGAAAAGGCTGAGAAAACAATCCCACTTTCAAGGCTTACGGCTTGAGTTTGCTTATATAAAATCTTTAGGCAGTAAAAAGTGATTATAGTTACTGCTGCTTCAGCCATAGCCAACAAAGAAGGTGGTCTTCAGATTCCCCACATGCACTGATGTTTTTCATCTATATTGTTGTTCTTCTAGCAATAGGGTAGCCAAAAGATTTGCACATGCATATGGGACAAATCAGTTTGTTGCAAAGCCATGCAGTCTATGTTTTAAACCACCTGCATTAAATGACCTTGCAGTTGTTTTAATTAATTTGTGCATAGTTTTATTCCACTAGAGCTCCATGTAGAAAAGCACGGAGAGTCACAACTGCTTTTAGCTGCCTCAACCCAAGCTGGAGCCCAGATTAATAAAAGCAAAGTCAATTCAAAAGGCCCTTCCAAGGAAAGGTGGTTAGCTTTTCCCTACCATATTCACTTAGAGCACACAAGTGTTTTATTTAACAAATTGCTGTTGGCCTTCCTGGAGGTTTAACTAAGAGAATATTTGGTTCTCTATGGGGTTTTGTTTTTCCAACAAGCAATACCTTTGGGAGGCCAGGGGACAAAAGGAATCTTTCGAAACTGAAGACTATTCAGTTTGCCAGGAACATGATCTTCCTCTTGCTATTATTTTCAATTATTAGAGTTAATTTTTTTTCTCCCTTATAATTCATCTTTACTTTGATTGGTCCCTGGACATGCATAATATACCAAGTTTATTACACCATACTTCCTCTGAGAATTTCATGTTGAAATGCATTCTATCTTACAAAATAGGCCCAACCATACATTTTCACATGTGCATTTTTGTCAACTTTGCTTTACCTTTAGAGTTTTAATAATTCATTTTAACTGAGCCCTTTTTGTGAGACTGATGGAATTCATAATCTATGGCATGACACATCCAAATACAATCTCAAGTGTAGATTACTGGGAATCAAGTAAAACATAAGGATTTGTTAACAAATAAGTCTGTCAGAAAAGAATGATGGCCAAGTAAAACACAGAAGCTGTGATAGGCTCCATCCCAAAACACTTAATCTAACAGTACTCCACGATGGTATGCAGTACAATGTTTTGTATTTGGAGGGGGAGGCAAGCATCTCTTCCACACCTCTTCCTACATATGAGAAAACAGTCTTCCCACATCTTTGTGCTTAGGAACCGATATCAGCTACCGTCTCAGCTTATGGAAGGAGAATCACCAGCACAAGGATCCTTCTCCTTCAACCCTGATTTGTCAGAAAGAAAGGAACTGTTTGAGGGGCAGGAAGCCTAGGGCTGTTTTTCCTCAAAGCAGCAACAGTTGCCAGATCTAGGTAGGCATGGCACTGGTGTATCTCAGTAAATAGGTGGTATTTTATGAATATGAGTTGATGGTGTGAAGTAAGAAGAGAGGGAGGCACAGAGTCAAATTCTCCTGGGTGTCCCCACATATTGTCAGCACTTCAGACCTTAAGATGACTGCTCAAGGTCAAGTTAGAATAGGTGCCAGGATAGATTTGGCCTTTCAGGAACAAATAGGACACCCTCAGGCCCCCGAGGGGCTAAGCTGTTTGCCTCTTTCCTCTCAAGTGACTTGTGAGAATAGTTTGAGCCCATGATGGAGCAGTCATGCCCTGGAAACACTGGGGGAGTTCCAAGCCCTTCGCTTGCCCCCTTTATATCCCATAGCCTATGTGCCCATCACTGGCATGCACTGGCCTTTCAAAGTAGCTCACCTGGGGAAAAGAGGAGCTAGGACTTCTAGACTGCCAATAAAATCCCAAAGACAAAGTATTGAGATAGTTCACTTGAGTTCATAGCATATATAAATAATTATGTTTCTTAGACATACTGTCTATAATTTGAAAAAAAAGAAGTTTCTTTACACAAGTATGTTACACTATAATGTTGCTCACAATGTATTGGTAGATGTAAAACAATAAGTTAGGAAAATTAGAAAAAGTTTTATATCGTCTTTTTTGCTGCCCACCAATTAAGTTAACAGAAACATTTAATATATTTAAAAGGTATATTAGCAATTAGCTAATAAGTATGCTAATATGTATGCTTTAAAATCAACAAAAAGTAAAATGTGTAATTGAGCAAGCAAAATATCAATCTGTGCTTCTTCAAATTTTAATTCAATGACAATCTAATCTATGCTTCTTGATCAAACACTATCGGAATAAGTGACTCCTTTCTTTTCTTTTTTTTTTTTTTTTACTTTTTAAGATCTTTACACAAGTCAGGTCAAATGTCTTTTTTTGGTTTATATAAATATTAATAACCATACAATAAAATTTTATGACCTAATCAGACACCATGCCCTTAATATTAGTCATAAGCCATGTACAGTACATTTCTATCTACTGTGAATCACTCAGCACAGCGACTGGCTTGTTTGTAATAAACCATCTGGACAAATGCAGTGTTGCCTTTTTCCTCTGTATTAATTAATACATATGACAAAGGATGATGCCATCCTTGGGACAACAAAAACCTTTTGTTCCACTGAGCCTCCAGCGTCCACTTAGACTACCTTCGTAGGTGATTTTTTCTTTCTAGTTAAAGGAGAAAAATTTAGGGTATTTTGTGAGTTCCAATCAATGAACCAGGAAGAGTGATCCTGCACCTGTCAGAGGCTTGTGAATCTGGGGAGTACGTCTCCTGGAGCTCCCCTGCATATTCCATTTTCCCAGCCCGGAAGGCTGACAGTGAGCTTCCCAAAACTGAACCAGCATCTCTATTAGCTGTCCTCATGTCACTCAACCAGGCTTGCTGGATTTCAGAGCTCCATCTTCGTTTTTCAGGTATTTTTTTTAAGGCTCTGACAGATCTAACAAGTACAGAGGATATAACTTAAGTCTGAAAAATAGAGCAAAAAGAAAAAGGCTACTTGAGTTATTTTTTAGACCAAACATTTAGCTCTTTGGAAATATGTTTTCAACAGAGTATTTACGCTCATCCAGATGTCTGGCATTTTGCAGACATGGATCAAGTGCTCATATTAGTATATAAAGTGTCACATACCTATAAACTTGGACAAACTAAGAGACCGGCTTCTTAGCACAATCAAAACAGATTTCTCTCCCCTCACTTATGACCCTATCTCAAAGAGGAAGAGGTTACCCCTGACATAGCTGTTTTCATCCAGTTGCTAATTGTTTAGATTGAGGATTAGGATTACTAGCTCACAAAACCACAAACAACCTGAGCAGTCAGGGCATGGAGAAGCTTGAAGTGTCCTGCTCACACAGGAGCCATGACGCAGGCCCACTCCCTCAGCTGGCAGCACCCAGACCTGGTCCCAGGGGAAGCCTATAGAAAATACAGATGCAATCACGACACTCAGAAGTTTCCCACTTTAGGGTTAAGGGTGTTGGAGGACAAAACTTGGACCCCCTTGGTGACGTGCAGGGGACAACAGGTCGGTGAGGCAGCCTAGCTGAGTCTCCTGGGGCTTACAGGTGCTCAGGAAGGTCAGGTATGGAAGTTCCCATGCCCTGTCGCTAAACGCTCCATGCAACTATCCTAAACACTGTAGAAGCCACTTCAAACCCTGGAATTCAACTAGTTGTGAGACTAAACAGCAGTTGCTTGCTCTCTCTTTCTTTTTGTTTTGTACAAGTTTATGGACATGGGGGAACTCTGTGTGGACGTGCTACAAGTACAGGCTGGTAGATGTTCTAGTAAATTCCTCCAATGAGCTGGATAGGATCATGGTACAGATGATGACAAAAGCTGTTGACAGGTATGCACAGAGACAGCGGACTATTTTGTAAACAAAGAAACATTTCTGTAGCTAGTAATTGATGCCAAGTCTCTTCCTGAGCCTCAGTGCCTGTGTGGATGTTGCAGCTGACTCCCAATGGAAACAGAGAAACCGAAGTCCTTTTCCATGAGATCATAATATTGGAGGTGAATCTGGGCTAGCTAGATTAGTTTTCAGCGTTCTAATATGTATGAAATAAACACTGAGCTTCCAAGTGTTTGAAACGATAATCGCTTTTTTAAAAGATTTTATGTATTTATTTATTAATTATTTATTTATTTGACCAACAGAGATCACAAGTAGCCAGAGAGGCAGGCAGAGAAAGAGAGAGAGGGGAAAGCAGGCTCCCTGCTGAGCAGAAAGCCTGATGTGGAACTCCATCCCAGGATCCTGGGATCATGACCTGAGCCAAAGGCAGAGAGGTTTAACCCACTGAGCCACCCAGGCACCCTGAAACAATATTCTTATCAAAACTTAAATCAATATTAGTACTGTTGTTATTTTCAAGGTCAAGAGTTTGTACAGCATTTTGTTTGTATTTTATTGAACACTGTGGCATAATAGAAGGAGCTCTGGCTGAAAGTTTAAATACCCAGATTTTATTATAAATCATATCCAAATATTACCAACTATGTGATTTGGGGAAAATCATTTAACCTGTCTGAGTCATTCTTTAGTTTTGGTCTAGTGATGTTATAATAACACTGACAATCAGAACTTGTTAGAAGGGATCCATGAGAACATAGATCTTCTGAGTTTTGTAAACTCTCAAGTGTAAGGTATAAGGCTAGAGAAATGGGCACTTTTATCTTGTAAACTATGGTAGAGCATTGAGAATGTCAGCTGAATGTGTGGAAAAGCCTTTGGGAGGTTTTGTGCAGGAAGGTGATTTAATTTAATTTACATTTTAAGATGTCATTCAGATTGTCATGTAGAAATTTGAATCTAAGGGAACAGGAAAGTCTTTCAGAGGCTAGTATGGTATTTTATGGAAGACGGGGTGGTCTGAATGAGGGTGGCTCTGATGGCCAGTTGGTGATACTGATGGCAATGGTGAGACCTGGCCCATTGGAGACACTAGCAGGTTAAAGACTCAAGTGTGTTTTCTAGCTTGTTTGGTCTGAGCAGCAGTGTAAATGGTATGAACTTGGGAAGACAGAGTGAGAGTAAAACACACACAAAAACCAAGAGTCAGTTTGGCACCTGTTTAGGTTACCTGCAGACACCTGCTAGAGAATGTGAGCAGGTGAAATTCTGAGTCTACATATCAAGGGTATAACAGGAGGGCTGAGACATGAGTTTGGCATATTGACAGAATTTAAAATGATAGCTCCCACAGACCACTCAAGCCCACTTGTTAGGGTAAATAAAAAGGGAAATGGCTAATGACTGAGTTTCAGGGTCCTCCAACATTTCAAAGTCAAGGAGAAGAGCAGGAACCAGCACAGAGCCTGAGTCACACATGACCTTCTCTGAGTGGTCTTTCTTAAACCAGCATTCCCCAATACTGAGTTGGATTGTGATTCTGTGGAAGAATGTGCTTGCCTATGGTAGCATTTATCCAGTTATAACTCTTTTTAAAAAAAAAAAGATTTTATTTGTTTATGAGAGAGAGAGAGTACATTAGTGAGAGAGTGAGAGAGAGCATGAACAGGGGGGAGGGACAGAGGGAGAAGCAGACTTCCGGCTGAGCAGGAAGCCCAGACTCAGGATCCCAGGACCCTGGAACCATGACCTGAGTTGAAGGCAAACATTGAACTGACTGTGCCACTCAGGCATCCCTAACTGTAACTCTTTTACACAACGTAATATGTTCTGTGAAGGCAAGAATTGTGTCTTGCACATTGCACTATATCCTGAAACTGACTCGGACAAATGGCAGACTTTGAAACCAATATTTGTTGAATGAAGGAAGAAAACTTAAACATAAAAAGCACATCAATTCCCTAAAATTTTATCCCATTTCATAAGTAACTTGTGCAGGTAGCCACTTCAATTCCATAATAGATGAGGTTTGAGTAAATGTTAGCCTACCAATAACACATGGCCCTTTGTGTTTTTGGGATGTGACATTTTGCCCACAAAGTTATGAAAAATACATGGCACAGGAAGAAGAAAAGGAAAAAATCAATCTCTCTCTCTTCCCTCCTTTCAGTTTTAGAGAGCTGGGGATGGGAAGAAATCCTCTACGATGAAGACTACTATTTCCAATATTTCACATTTGGAGTCATTTCGCTTTATTTCTAATATCATCATCATAGTGCATTCCCCCACTCCCAGCCTTATTTTTAACCAAGTGTACTACTGGCACTGCCTTATGAAAAGTGTCCGGTCAAAAGATCATACACACATACATATTCATCATCTGCCCCCTGTATCTTCCCAGTGATTTATCTCTTGCATCATACATCTCCATATTAGATTTATAGGTTATGTGATAATTCATTTTCTGTGTCAGCTTCCTGCTTCTCATTTTGCAAATCCAATGCCACATATGCACTCCTATTAATTTGGCACATGGAACTGATAGATTTACTGTGTGGTATTACATCTCTAGTTAAATCAAAATAAAAGAGCAGACCAGTAGCTCTTTCCATTGCCAATATCTTCTTGTTGTTCTTGTTGTTTTATATTAAGTTAAACCATGCCTTTTAATAATATGCCCCGATTTCCCTGATCAGCAAAATGGGGGTAATATCTGCAGTGTTGTAAATATTCTTGAAGTAATAATCATTTCCTAGTGAGAGTGAGAGAGAGCATTAGAGAGAGCATTTGATTTCTGTGGTTAATTAAATTATTTTCCTTACAAAGCACCATGTTTGCCTGAGTGATGAGGCAATTCTGTTCATCCACAGCCAATGTCTGTTTGTCACAAAGGCCTGGAGAGGAGCTTCAGCAATGGACAACCAAGGGTTGTTGATGGTATTTACACTTGTAGATGAGATCTATGAAAACAATTACCTCTGTAAAATTTGAAGAGGATTAGATGCCTGTGCATTAGAATAACATCTGCCGTTATACCAGGCAGGATAAAATTACCAGGGTAATCAATCCTTATCCTTCAAGATGTAAGCTGAATAACAGCTGGGTTTAAGAAGAAAAGTTCTACCCCTGTGATCAAATTTCATCAATGATCAGACACAAGATGAGTAGCTGACCACCGCCGAAACCCATGGCCCAGACCTTTGTTGTGAACAGACTATAGATGAATAGATCCTCTTTTGTTACTCAGGCAAACTCTGTGATTTATAAGGAAATTTTCAGAACTTGCAATCCAGAAACCTGTTTAAGCTTCCAGTATCCATAAAGTGTTTGTTCCAAGAGAAGAGTGTCACTTATTCAAATGTAAACCAGGCCAATGGATGCTAGGAAAATGCCCCAAAGCATCTCTGCCAAGGTGACTGATATGTTGGAAGTTAAATTAGGGCAAGAGTTTGTCCCTACTACCAGGTTTTAAAAAGAGTTGGACATTTTTGAACAGAGTAACTCTCTTCCTCCTTTATCCTCGCTTCTTTTCCACCCTTAAATCTGCACTGGGAAAGAATCATATTTGGTAATTTCAGCATTTCTCCTAAGAAAAGTTCAAAGGAGGTGTGGAGTAAATGTTGTGAGAAGGAAACCTGAACCCAAAGTTAGTGTAACAAGTCCAAGTTGCAGACATATCAAGAAAGTTAGCAATGCCAGAAATAAACACAGTCGAGCGTAAATCAACAGAGAATGTGGATGGAAATTTCGCTGTGGGTATCACTGGGAACAGGACTAAAACAAGCAGATGGTAATATTGGAGTCAAAGAGGAAGCAGAAAAAGAAAATATAAAAAGAGGAATGAACGATGTAACAGCTTTTCATAGGATAAAAGAAATTTTGAATTGTTTTCTACTTAGCAAGAGTTAAGATAAGAATCATGATGAAAATAACCCACTCATGGAAAGATTATATAAATGGACAGAAGAACGTTATGGTTAAAAATGGGGCTCAGGAAAATTCTAGAAAGCAAGTACATATATATTTGCCTAGCTTAAACCCCTGCTGCCTCAAATTAGTGACAAAACTGAATATATCAAAATCTAACTTAGATTTGACAAGACATAAAATGGTCTATAGCTAGATTTAATTTAAACATACCCAGCAAATCAGAAACAAGATACAAAGCAAAGTTCAAAGGCATAAGTTTTTAAAACATATTATTTAATGAGTTTTTCCAGTCCTTACTAGCTAATATTAAGATTCTTTGTCAATATCTCATATTCAATTTTAGCCATTTTTTATAATTGGAAATATGTATTATCTAAATTGGCATGTTTTGCAAAAGCACTACAATGGGTATTGCCTTTTTCATGTATGAATTGTTTCAGCAGCATGCACTATGTGTGCACTGTGCTCTTGGCACAAATTGGGTGCTGTTGAGGCCAAGGCATTGAAGAGCACATGACAGTGGCCTCAAGTGTCTTGGGCTTGTCAAGCCACTGAAATTACTCTGTGCACATAAATGTCTTCAGAGTTACACCAAGACACATATTTCACATGAAAATCTCTAAATGTTTCCATTTCAAATGGTAAGCAATGCCGTTCATTTGTATTTAAGAATCATTTCCTCTGAGACCCCTCTCCCTGACCCTCTAAATTGGGTTAATGTCATTCTCTCAGTTCTTATGGAAGTCTTTTCCTCATAAAGCATTCAACACTCTCTATTTGTTGGGCTTCCTCTCTGCTATCTAACTGTCTCATTCATTAGCATATCCCAAAGGATTCAGTAAGTGCCTCGTGAATGAGTGATTACATGACTGAAATGTAATAACTGAATAACTGAATAAATGTAGTAATAATTAAACTGGACTCTCCCAGGACAACAATGAGATCTGGAAAAAATAGATAAATAAATGAGGCATTTGTTCATGCCCATCTTTTTTTTCTATTTTCTTAGAAATGAAACACTGCTAATTTAGATTAAAAATTCATTTCAGTTGGGATGACATGTTCAAATTTCTCAGCACATTTATATTACACTTTCTGGATAATCCAAGGGTCATGAATTCTTCTGTTCTCTTTTAAGAAAATGAAGAGTACAACTTTAACAATGAAAACTACTGCTTTAAAAATTGCTAACAAAGGATATAATTAGATAGGTCAGTATGGCCTAAGCATAGTGAATATATTTTATTTTATTTTATTTTTTATTTAAATTCAACTAGCCAATGTATAGTACATCATTAGTTTTTGATACAGTATTCAAATGTGTAATAACGTTACCCACAATGATGAAGAAAAGATAACTTTGCTGTGGGATATATGAACAAGTTTATACATCTTGAATACTTCTTGCAGGTTTTATTATGAAAATATTTTCTATCTTGAACAATGGATTAGTTGTCAGAAATCTGATATGTTCAGCAACAGAAAGAATCTTGATTTTCTAATGGAGGTGGATTTTCTGCACAACATTAGTCACAACTTGTTCTTATAAAAACACACAAGAAAGGGATAAGAGACATTCTTCCATAATATTGCAGGGAAGCAGGTTGAGAATTTAAAGATTAATTACCTCATTGTTTTTACAAATATACCATAATTAACCAAGCTGCTCAGTTTAAATTACTAATTGGGGGATTTCTATCACAGATTTGAGCTCCTCTTTCTCTCGAGAATGTTTCTTTCTAAACCCTGTTGTTAGACATTGGTCTCATTAAGTTACCACTTCAGTCATTACAGCTGCTACCTCATAATCTCTTTCTTCATAAAGAATCTCATCCAGCACAAGCATTTTCTATGTTTTGTAATCATTGATTTCTACCAGAAAGACCAACGAAGTTGGCAATAGCATAACGCTATGACTGCCCATACTTGGAAATGATGAGTTACGTTCCATAAAATGTAGACATACATGGGATTATTCGTGGAGTGGCTTGTGTTTCAGAAGTAGAAAACCCTTGCAACACCAATTACAGCTTCTTTCTTAAAGCTAACTGTATTAAAAAATCTTTCTGAATTCTCATAATGTCACTTTGAATGTATCCATTCTTCTGGGTTTTCATCTTAGTTAACCTTATACCAAATTGGGTGGCTTTATTTCTAGTTTTGAGGTTTATTTTTCGAGAAGTCATTCTACTTTCAAGTAAGAGAAAGGTCTGTTGAAAAATAAAAATAAAACACACAAAAAAATTTCTCTTTGCTTATCAGTCCATGACGTTAAGATTTATTTATCTGTTAGCAACTGACACAAGAACTGAAGCAGAATATTAAGCCAAGTAGCAGGGTCTTTGTTAGAAGAACAAGAAAAATGCTTGAGAGATCCATTTATGAGGGCTCCACGTTGGTCAGCAGTGAAATGTGAATGCAACTGTCATATTGGAGGAATGAGTGGATATCTGCCCCCTCAGGGGAATTGGGAACTGTGCCAAATTTTGAAGTCTTTTGGTTTAGACAGCCATCTTTTTTTTCCATAGGGCTGCCAAGTATTTCTAACCTTTAAAGAATAACCAAGAAGATATGAGGGGAAAAAATGGAAGCTAAACAAAGAACAGTAACATTCTTAACTGCATGTTTATAAAAGCTCAGCCTCCAGTGATCAAGAATGCTCTTACATCTCATCTTATAATGTGATGATAACAATTACAAGCTACAGCGTGTCATTCACAGTCGCACACGGGGCAAGACAGAAATGGAGGCCAAATGAGATGTGCCTCTTGTAGAGATTGTGGCCCCTTGGTGGTCTACTGAGTTCTCTCAGGCTTCAACACCACACTTTTGGCTCTTCAAAGACTTCTGTCCATCTCAGAAATCCAAAATCCAAAGTAAGAGCCTTAAAACAACAGCAATCATGAGAACAAAGCAAACTGCCTTGCTTTGACCCAGGAAATGGAAAGGATTCTACACTCCTTCAAATTTAGCCACCTCCAGATTTAGTCCACGAGGAAGTCTAATTCCTTTTTGTCAAATAAGTCCTCAGTTGTGCTCCTGAGAGGTATGGGTTAAATTCTTATCTCTGGTTTTTATAATAGGCCATGGTGAAGCCTTTGTGTGTGTCTATAGAAGATACTGTATGTAATGAGTACAAGGTCTCATAGGCTTTACGTTCCAGTTCTTTAAAGTCAAGACTTTTTTTAAACTGAACTTTGTATTTGGAGATAAGTATAGATCCACATGCAATTGTAACAGATCCCAGGTACTTTTTATCCAGTTTCCTGCAGTGGTAATATCTGGCAAAATTATAGTATAATATCAAATCCCAGATACCAGCATTGATGCAGTCAAGACACAGAACATTTCTGTCACCACAAGGATCCCTCCCTTTTATCCTTCCTTCCCCCACCCCTCCTTAACTTTGGCAACCACTAATATATTTCTCTATAATTCTGTCATTTAGTAATGTTATGTAAATAGAATCATATGTATTTGTTACATATGTGATAATTATAACACATATAAAAGGTTACATATTGCATATATATGTTATATATATTAATGTATACTATGTATATTATATATAAAATACACATATGTAATACATAACCTTCTAGGACTGGCTTTTTTCCCTTAGCATAATTCTTTGGAGATTCAACCAGATTGATGCATATATCAGTGGTCCCTTCCTTTTTATTTTTTTTTAATTTTTTTTTTAGATTTTATTTATTTATTTGACAGAGAGAGATCACAACTAGGCAGAGAGGCAGGCAGAGAGAGAGGAGGAAGCAGGCTGTCTGCAGAGTGGAGAGCCCGATGTGGGGCTCGATCCCATGACCCTGGGATCATGACCTGTGCCGAAGGCAGCGGCTTTAACCCACTGAGCCCCCCAGGCGCCCCGTCCCTTCCTTTTTAATGCTGAGTAATATTCTGTGGTATAGATGCATTGCAGCTTGTTTACTCACCCATTGAAGGACATCTGGGTTGTTTCCAGGTTTGGGCTGTTATGAATAAAACTGCTATAAATATTCGTGTATAGGATTTTATGTGAACATAAGTCTTCATTGTTCTGGGACAAATGCCCAAGAGAGCAAATGCTGGTTCATATGGTAGTTATATGCTCAGTATTTTAAGAAACTGCTACACTGTTCTCCAGAATGCCTGTGCCATTTTATATTCCTACCAGCAGTGCCTCAGCGACCCAGTTTCTCTGCATTCTCATCAACATTTGGTGATGTCATTATTTTATTTTAGCCATACTAATAGGTGTGTAGATAGTTCATGGCTGTAATTTGCTTTTCCCTAATAACTAGTAATGTTGAACATCTTTTGATGTTTTTATTTGCCACCTCTAAATCCTTTTCAGTGAAATGTCTGCTCATGCCTTTTAACTATTTTCTTTCTAATTGGATCGTTTGTTTTCATACTGTTGAGTTTTGAGATTTCTTTATGTATTATGGACACCTGTCATTTGTCAAATATTTAGTTTGCAAATTTTTTCTCGCAATGTATAAGCTTGTCTTTTCATTCTCTTGAGTGTTTTGTAAAGCAAAACTTTTTAATTTTGATGCAGTCCAATTTATAGATTTTTTCTTTCATTGATTGTGCTTTTTGTGTCAAATCTAAGAATTCTAAGCTTTGCTTAGAAACTTCCAAGACTTTCTCCTCTTTTTTTTTTCCCTAAAAGTTTTAAATAGAATGATCCATTTTGAGTTAATTTTTGTGTAAAGTGTGAAGTTGGGTCACAATTCCTTTATTTATCTATGGATGGCCAATCTCCAGCACTATTTGATGAAAGGCTGCCCTTTGCCTCCGCTGAATCACTTCTGCACCTTTGTAGAAGAATCAGTTGGGATATTTGTGAGGGCCTATGTCTGAGTTCTCTATTATGTCCCATTTATCTATTCATCTAACCTCTGCAAATATCACACAGTGTTGATTATTTAAGCTATGTGATAAGTCTTGAAACCAAATTCCAAAAAGATATTACATAGAATAATATCAAAGCCATTGTAGCCATTTTAGATATCAAATACTCATTATATAAATATATATTAAATATATATATAAAACATATATATATATATATGTATTTGTGTCTCAAGGGTAGGCATTACTTACATTCCTGGGGATACTTTTTTTTTTTTTTTTAAGCCAGACTATCAGAGAACCTGGGATCATCCCTGATATTACTCTTCAGTGTGGTATGTCTTGTCCTCATGCTGGTTAAGTGGATCATTTCCTTTGTTGGTGCTCCGCTAGTGATAACACACTACCCCTACTCCACTTTCCACTCTGCCACTCTGCACTCACTTTGGGGTGAGAAGGTGTTGTTAGCATTTGTTTCCAAGTCTTTGTTCCTCTACTCTCTTGTGCACAAGTTTCTCCTTTGATGTTTATATTTCCCAAATGTATTATTATCTCACCTTGTTTTTGTGATTGGCCAATTTCCTGGTTGCTTCTCTCAGTCCTTAAAGATGTGAATGTCTGGTTCAAGGTCATGAGTCCCTTAAGCACCCTGGCTTTGCATCCAATCTAGTCATCAAAGTTATGTCAACCATTTGTATGTGACCATCAAATTCTCTTTTCCACCATTTTTCTCTCTCACATCACACTTATTCTTCAGCTATGGGAAGCCTTCTCATTTCTTAGAGGCCCTATATGCCTCTATTACTCTTCTATGTGTTTTCTACCATATTCACTCCTTTTCCTATTCAACTCAAATTCCATGTGTTATTACTTCAATCATACCTGTACCAAATTCTCAGATCTTTTCCCATTGCCCATCACTTTCACTTCTACATGGTAAATCCATTTTGGGGATTAATTCAGCTGTACATCTCTACATACATTTGCTACTGGTGCACCACTAAAGAAGAATCACACAAATACCCAGGAAGATATCACTATAGATCCACATTTCCAGTTTCTCCACTACAGATCCACATTTCTATTCCTTCACAGGGTTCTGATTCTATTTGGAACTCTTAGTCATCATTTTCTCTCATCCTCCAAAGGGGTATTTCATACCTCCCCAGGCCTCTGAACATCCCACTTCCACATGTATGACATCATCTTGTCATAGACAAGTCTTCAGAAGAAAACCCTGCCAACTTTCTGCCACCAAATTAACATATGGATCCAGCCTACACCATCTTCCTTCACTCAATTTTAAATGGAAGAGATGAAGCTTCTTTCTCAAAATACAACTCTTTATCCTTGCTCTGCATCAGACCTCTTTCACCTCATTCAGGAATAGCATTTTGTGAATTGTTTCTTCCAACTCCCCTCTGCATTTTCACCTTTCTTTACTAACATACCCTCTGCACATGTATGTAACACTTCATGTCTCTGCCATCTTAAAAACAAAAACAAACCTATCTTTGACCCCACATGCCCTTCCACCACTGTCCTCTGTCCTTTCTATCACAACCAAACCAATTGAGATGGTTTCCAGAGTTACCCTCTTCATATTCTCATCTCCTATTCATTCCTTAGTCAAACTCAGTTTTGCTTCTTTTCCCAGGACTTACTGATACAGTTTTTCCCAAAAAAGCATCTCACACTTTTTGCTGCTGATCTGATGGAAATACTTTATTTAGTGTGTGACTTGATCATCTCTGTGCATTGTTGACCAGTCCTTCTTTATAAAAACATCCTCCTCTCTTGGCTTCCTTGGTACCATGCTCTCCTGATTTTTCTCCTCCCATGGAGATGTTTATTATTTGTCACTCCTCTGCAAATCCCTGAAATACTGGTGGTCCTCAAGCTTTCTACCTGAGACTCTCCATTCTTCTTCTATTGCAGAGACATATTGGCACTACAATTCCTCTAGTCTTCTAGCTACAGACCGGCTCCTTTCATCATTACTTCTGTCACCTGCACTCAGGGTTAGCTTCATGAGCAAAGGAAGAAAATGGCTCCCTTTTGCAGTCTGGCAGACCCTTGTTCTTGATTAGCAGGTACAAGTGTTTGGTGGACCATTTTGAAATTCTTCATTTTTAAACAAAAGGCCTCACATTTTCATTTTGCACTAAGCCCTGAAAATTGCATAGCCAGGCTTGCCTACACTCTGTATGTTCAAAGTCTTAATGAATCAACCTGCTAAATGTTCCCTGAATCACCATTTTCCCAACCCCACTGTTCTTCTGATTAGCTATCTTTATCCTTTGCCAAGATGGTTGCAACAGTTGTGCCTGGACCCTCTTTCTAATCTTACTCGTCTTTAATTTAATTCTAGGAAATAAAATAGGAACAGAAAAATAAACTTTGGGTGAAGTCAGTACCTAAGAGGCAAATCACAAACTCTTTTAATACTTAACTTCAGCTAAGCCACCTTTTGGCTATGAACTTTCTTATAGCTGATGCAGGAGGAGTAACTCTACTTCACATTTTTGACTGCTATATAGTATCCCATTATATAAACATACTAAAATGTATTTTCTTAATGATGGACACTTAGGTGTTTCCAGTATTTGGATAGTTCCCAGTTATCTGATATCTGATATCTGATATCTTATAGATAATGTTGTACTAAATAGCTTCATTCATGTCTCCTTATACACTACATAGAAGAGCTTCTTCAAGAGAATTTCTGGGAAAACAGTCCCAACAGTTTCAGCTTCGCTACAGCATAAAATTCCTTTCATAGTAGTTAGAGCAATTTACATTCCCACCAGCAGTGTAGATTTACTGTGACTCATTATCTGCCAAGCTTGGTATTGGCAGGATCAACATAATAGACATGCTCGCTCTACCACTTTGCTTCATTTTACATTCCTTTGATGACTAGAGAGGATGGCCAACTTTCATATATTTATCAGAATATTAGGTTTCTTTTTTTTTTGATGCCCTTTCTCTCTACTTTTTGCTACTTACAGATTTGTGAGAATGCTGCACATTCTAGATACTAATGTTTTTTCAATTATTTATTTGAAAAATATAAGTTACTTCCAGTTACTTGTCTCTGCACTTGGTTATGTCGCCTTTGGTTGTACATAGTTTTAAAAACTTATTCTTCCTCAATTTATTGATCTTTTTTTCTTGATGTTCGCTTTTTAATCTTATTAAAACAATAAAATAATAATGAAAAAAATCACCTTCCCTAATCCAAGATGATAGACATATCCTTCTACGTTATCATCTACATATTGAAAGGGCTGCTTTTCATGTATGGATTTTAGCCATATAGGATTCATTTTAATAAGGTTGTAATATAAGAATCTTATTTACTTTGTAGTATTATTTTCCCACTGATTAAGAATGACACTAGTGTCATATAGCATGTTCACATATTTACATGAATTCTGACCTCTCCTTATCAAATTTCTAACTGCTAGAGAATGACTCCTTAATTACTATGTTTTTAGCTTTATAAAAATTATTTTGTAATTGTGACTCCTTCCTCCTTTTCCTCCACCTCTCTGTCTTCCTTTGATTTTTAATTCTTTCCCTCCTTTGTCTTAGTTATAATCATCTTGGATATTTCTTACTTTTCCTCATGAACTAGGGCTAAATGGTCGAGTTTCATTTAAAAATACCCTCTTTGGTAATTTGATTAAAATCTGTAGATTAGTTTGTGTACAACTGACATCTTTAAGATATTTACTCCTGTCCCCCACAATGTAGCAAAATGATATCTATCTCTATTTATTTTGGGTTTTTATGTCCAATAACTTTTTATAGTTTTATCTACAAAGGTCTCGAACAACTTTTGTTAAATGTGTTCCTAAATGCCGTATAGTTTTTGTTGATAATACCAATCACATGGTATTCTACTCTATTATTTTTCTCTTCTTACAAAAACTCTCCACTATTTTCAAATAAATATTTAGCATCTTTCTCTCCAATTTAAAAACTTTAGCTTTAGTTAAAACCTCTAGAGCAGTATTAAATAATAGGAATGATCCCTGACTTGAATATGACTGTATCTAAAATTTTATCAGGAAATAGCTACTTTCAACAGATATTTCTTAAAGTTTAAAAGACTCTCTTATGTAGTTTGTTAATAATTCCTGTCATGAGTGTGCACTAAATTTTTAACTGCTTTTTTCTCTATTTATTGTGTTGAATCTACTGTTTCCTTCACTTAACCTATAATATGACAATAGTAATGATAAATTTCCTGTCATACCAAGATTACATTCTTGTGATGAATTCCATTTGTTCATGCAGTATTTTCTCTAAATACCTGCTATATTCACTATTCTTTCTCCTTTTTGTGAAATTGTTGGGTATACGTTTATGAGTAAAACTGCTCTAGATTTTTACTATATTTTCCTTGTCTGGATTTGTTAGGAAGGTTAAATTTACCTCATAGAATAAGCTACATAATTTTCTTTTTCTATGTTCTCTGAGAAGTTTGCCTGGATGTTTTCTTAGAAATCATCTACAGAAACTTCTAGTCTTGTCATTTGAAGGGAGGATCAGGAGAGACTAGAATGGAAATTTATTTTCCTTAAAAATTATTGCCTTAAGTTTAAAAAAAATGTTGGGACAATTTTGGTAAGATTTATTTTTCTAGATAATAGTTTATTTCATCTATATTTTCAAAATTTTGAAATGTTGTGTATAGTGTTTTTCTCATGTAAAAATCTCTCTGTTCAGTGATTCATTAATTGCATATAACACCCAATGCTCATCACAACATGTAGCCCTCTTTAATACTATCAACTGAATATTGTTAATTTGTTCATTTCCTGACTGATCCTGAATTTCTTTTGCTCATTCTGTTCAGATTATCACCTATTTTTTTTAAAGCATTCTTTTTTTTATTTTTTTATTTTTTTTTATTTGTTTGAGAGAGAGAGTGAGCACAGGCAGAGGCAGAGGGAGAAGCAGGCTCCCTACCGAGCAAGGAGCCCGATGTGGGACTCGATCCCAGGACGCTGGGATCATGACCTGAGCCGAAGTCAGCCGCTTAACCAACTGAGCCACCCAGGCGTCCCAGATTATCACCTATTTTTAATCCTCTCAGAAATAAGTCTAAACATCTATATTACCTATATATTTTTCTAACAAAATAGAATAGTATTTAGTCCCTCTATTCTTCACCCTGAACTACAGGGACTTTTGCTATTTAACTCTTCCCCTCTTGTTATTTACTCTTATTATTATATGCAACTTGAATATTTTTATGATCTATAAATAATTAAATTTGGTAAGATTTTTTTTTAAATCATAGGGGCACCTGGGTGGCTCAGTGAGTTAAGCCTCTGCCTTTGGCTCAGGTCATGATCTCTGGGTCCTGGGATCAAGCCCCGCATCAGGCTCTCTGCTCAGCAGCGAGTCTGCTTCCCCCACTCTCTGCCTGCCTCTGCCTACTTGTGATCTCTGTCCGTCATATAAATAAACAAAATCTTTAAACAAAAATTTTTTAAACTAAAAAAGATTTTTAAAATCATTGTTCTTTATTCATTATTGTCTCTGACATTGTATGTACATTCAGTTCTTTTTAACCAGTTTGTTTCTTGGTGAAATATACCTGTTGGAGCATTTTTAATGAGTATGTGTCATTTTTAAAGTCTTAAAAGTCTATGTGTGTGTGTATATATATATATATACACACACACATACATATATATAATCTTTATTCTCTACTACCTGTCAAATGATAATATAGCTGGGTATAGAATTGAAGTTGATTTTGCTTTTCTCTCAGTAATTTAAAAGCTATGCCTCCCTAACCTCTGGCCTATATTGTTGAGGATTAGAATAATTGCCATTGTTGTATAGGTAATTAGTTTGACTTTAACTTTTTTCCCCTTCTATTTAGGTGTGGATTTTGTTTTTAAGTCTTGCATGGAACTTAGAATGGATGATCAATCTAAGAGCTCTGTACCTTTCTTCATTCTGAAAAATTCTTGGCTCTTAGCCACTGTCAATAAACATGGCTTGGGGCGCACTTCCTCTGCTCTTTGTGTTCCTCTGTTCTTAACTAGAATTTGATTTATCCTGGAGCTTTATCTGTTTTCCACTTTACTTTCACATGTTCAAAAATCTATGTCTTTTTGGAACACACTCTGAGTAAGTGTCATAGTACAGTTCCCTACTTCTTGGAATGTTTTGGAAGTTGGATTTATAGATAGAACTTATCTAGGAATATCTTTGCCTTTCTTTCTCTCTCTCTCTCTCTTTCTCCACACACCTACATGTACACGCACACAAACACACACACATCTTTACTTACCTTTCTGGAAATTGCGGTTGTACATATATCTCTCAGGAATCCCACTCCTGAGTTGTATTTTATGAAGGTGAAGAACTCCTACACTGAAGTAATAGTGGGAACATAACTGATCCTGTTGCTGTGGCATCAGGCATCTCATTTCAGTTCCTAGAAAACAGACTGAGGCAGTGCTTTCATGCCTTCCTAGACATACAATTTAGCATAAATCATAAGTTAGCAGACATCATAGCCCCAGCTAACATAAGCTAAGTTAAATAAGAATACTTTGATCAGTTACTCCTTTCTTCATTCATTTAACCAAAGTGAATCAAGCTGTTTAGGTGTAATTGCACCAGGAGGACCCTCCAACCATTGACCATGCAGAACTTGCCACCATATTTCTGCTGGCCTTTTACCAAGAACTTCAGTATGACTCCTGTATTTTTTGGTGTTCTTTTGTTTGTTTGTTGTTTTTTAAGGAAGCCACATTTTACTGTGGGAGAAAAACAATAAATATACAACTATGGAAATACAAATACAGAAATGCAATGTTATAGTTACACACTAGAGTACAGACATTAAACCCAACTTGGAGGTACATTTGAGGAGTGCTTAATGAAATGTCTCAAGATAACAATAATTCAACACTGAAATTTCACTTCTTTATTAAAGTTGGTTATTTTCTCATACAAGTCCTTCAAACATGGAAAGCAAGGAAGCCAAAGTAAATTAAAGCTAAAAGTGAAAGGCTTGAAGCTAAAATACTCACTATTCTGGCCATGCTCAGAAAAGCGTTGCCCATTCCTACCATAGGATAATTGTTGTGCCTCCTGGAAGTGGTCCTCTGAAGGGAGAATGTGTTCCAAGCACAGGACGCTTTGGCACCTACCTTCAGTCTGATTTTACACCATCCCACACATGGAATGTCAGACTTCAAAGGGACCTTCAAGACTGCCTATAGGTAGAATATACCCAAGTTAGTAGAAGAGCCAATACTTTAAAACTTGGACTCAGTAGAGTAAATGAAACAAATTCCGGAATCATCTAACACTGATATTAAGGTCTTTTTTTTTTTTTAAGATTTTATTTATTTATTTGTTTTAGAGAGAGAGAGAGCGAGAGCACGAGCACAGGCAGACAGAGTGGTAGGCAGAGGCAGAGGGAGAAGCAGGCTCCCTGCTGAGCAAGGAGTCCGATGTGGGACTTGATCCCAGGACGCTGGGATCATGACCTGAGCCGAAGGCAGCCGCTTAACCAACTGAGCCACCCAGGCATCCCTTAAGGTCTTTATTTTGGATTAAATAAAATATTAACTCAAAGGATTAAGCACAGAGCCTGGAAATAGCCAGTTTTTACATGAATATGTGGATAAATGCTCATTTAGAATCACTATGCTTTACATTTTATTTAAAGAGCAAGCTGCTGTGGTTGATGTGTGCCCCTTCCATTAGCAAAGCATGGGTCTGTTCTTCTCACTGTATGGGCTGTATGGAAAAAAATTCCTGAACCCACAGGGCAATAAATCTCAAATTTGGAATGCTTGGGTGGCTCAGTCACTAAGCATCTACCTTCGGCTTGGGTCATGATCCCAGGATCCTGGGATCGAGACCCACATCGGGCCCCCTGCTCAGTGGGGAGTCTGCTTCTCCCTCTCCCACCCCCCCTGCTTGTATTCCCTCTCTCACTGTCACCCTCTCTCTCTCTCCGTCAAATAAACAAAATCTTCAAAAAATAAACCTCAAATTTATTTTATATGAATTCTGTCACATTTCATTTTGACCTCATGTCCCTTCAGGGCCATTTCACTACGAAGATATTGTCACCTTACATTTCTATTGCTAAAATTTCACTGAGACATCATATTATGTTTTACATTGGTTACATTAATATTCTGCTTTCTTAGATTACTTGTCCTTTGTTGTAAGATCTGTTTTATCATCTTAGTTCCTATTTTTAATCAAAGTGGCTCATCCCAGATATGTTCAACTGTTTGCTCAGTAAGTCTTTTGAAGTTATAGCTAATATTCAATGCACCGACCTCCCTTAAATATCTATAATGAGCAAAAATATAGAACACTTCAGTTAATGATTGTGTTGTTAACTTGATCCCTTTTCAAAAACTAAGAGAAAGTATTGTGCATGTATATGATGAACTTACCTTAACGTAAAGAGAACGTTGGGGTTTGCAATTTCCGCTATATCACACACATATCTGCAGACGCCAAGAGGAGGTGTTGGGGCAGCAAATGGAAATGGCAGTCCCCAGTGGCATTTTCTTTTCCTTTGTGTACACAGTAGGCAGGTGTCATGATTAGACTTGACAGCTCAAGTTTGAAACTCCGAAGGGAAAGCCAAAGGACAAGGAGTCAGTGAGGTGGAAAGGAGAAATGGAGCTGAGGGACTATGGGAAGGGGCAGGGTCTGTGTGATATAACTTGGACCCAGACCAGGAACTACTGTCAGGGCCTGGGTCCAAGCAAAGCTGGTGATGTTCTCTCTCCCGTGTCTGAACTCCTATGAATTGAAAGGAGACACGAATGATAGTGTGCATACTTTTGTATTCACATTTGAAGAGTTTGTCTGCTTTTTTGTTTTAGTGACAGTGATCAGGATTACCTAGAATGTGAGTTCTAGGACACAAGATTTCTACCAAGGAGGAACTGAAATTCAGAAACTACATGTTACATTTTCATTTGCCTCTTATATGATGTGCATATAATAGTTTCTGATGGAATACAGATATAGTGAAAAAAAATTCATCCAGAATCTTTAAGGCCTGATCTTTACTGAATTTAAAACTTTTCTAACACTGGAATGTAGTAAGCCTCAAAAGCATACAAAAATTAAAATTACCTGGTAAGGTATGCTACAAACCATGCAATTTAAGTTTCATTAAAAAAATAAATAGGGACGCCTGGGTGGCTCAGTTGGTTAAGCAGCTGCCTTCGGCTCAGGGCATGATCCCAGCATCCTGGGATCGAGTCCCACATCAGGCTCCTTGCTCGGCAGGGAGCCTGCTTCTCCCTCTGCCTCTGCCTGCCTCTCTGTCTGCCTGTGCTTGCTTTCGCTCTCTCTCTGACAAATAAATAAATAAAATCTTAAATAAATAAATAAATAAATAAACGGTTTTTAAAATGTATCGTTAGACCTTTTATTCAACATAAATATATCATAAAATCAGGTATATGTACTAAGTATCCATCATCTTCAATCATTTGAAAACAAATGGATTTATCAATAGGAGAAAATAATGCAATAAATCAGTTTATACAAGCCAATGTATTCTTTTTTAAAATTATTTTAGAACATGTTAGTACTCATATTTTATTTTTAAAGTTTGTTTATTTTATTATTTTTTAATAATCTCTACATCCAGCAGAGGATGGGAGTATTTGAACTCACAACCCTGAGATCAAGAGTTCTATGCTCTTCCAATTGAGCCAGCCAGGAACCCCACAAACCAATATGTTCTAAATGTCAATTATTTCACTGGAAATTAGAATTTGCATTGGACACTCATTTTTGAATGCAATAATTTTCAAAATAACCATTTATTTATTCACAGTCAATAGTTTTTGCTCTACAGGTGGATTGTGGCAAAATCATATCATCAGGATTGGAATCTGTAGGAACCAAAGGAAGAGAAAAAGAGCTCTTTAGAAAAGATTCATCTATGGCATCAACTTCATTGCTATGGCTTTCTCCTCCTGACCTCTATTTTCACCTATCCATGCAGAGAATCATCTTCTTAATAGCAAATACCTATGTCCCATGAGATTGATTAGCTGTTTTTAAGATGAAGTCATTTTGATCCATTCATTATTACCCTCATGATGCTGGATGTTACATACAGGGTCACTACCCAGTCTGGTCATTCAACAGCATCACCACGGGTGAATTCACAGCATCACCTGGTCATTCACAGCATCACCACGGGTGAATTCATCATTACACTGGCACAACATCACCAACCACCAGACCATCCCCTCACATCATCCGAACACAATCACACCGTCAAAATTTGGTTTTCAATTAATTCAGCAACAGTATTTCAAGAATAGAGTATAAAAAGAGATATTTACGGAACAATTATGTATGTTTCCTAAAAATTTAGACTAAGTTAGATAGATGATCTACTGTTCTCTGAGCATTAGCAAAACAGAAATTGTGGTCTGATACTGAGATTCAGTTAATACTTTAACAAGAATTGATAAGAATGGTATATGTGAAGGGAGCAACAAGAGAGAATGTCAGATAATTAGAAAATATCACAAAAAGAAGAAAATTAACTTCAGGGAAGCTGGAATCACACTAACAATAAATGTTGCCAGTTTCCTAATGTTATCACTCTAGGTACCCTAACATGCCTCTCCGTATAATTTAGACATCTCTGTATAAATTAGACATCTCACTGCTGAATCCAAGGCCACTTGTTTGCCTGTGTTTTGTGAATGGCCCTGGAGGACTACATCCTGTCACTGCTCAAGGTCACCTTCCTTTAATTACTTTAGTACCTGCTAAGGTTTCTCCCGAGATTTGATCCAGTTGTTGAACCCTACTAGATCCAAAATCAGGCCTAGTGGTGATACCACAAGTGCTCTGGAACTAAAGTCCCCATCTTGACATTACAGGCTCACTTTCAGATTCAACAGGTGAATTTTTCAGAATCTAGTCATTTTAAATGTTATTCTGCCTCAGAATAATTAGGTGCCCATTTTCTATAGGTTATTTTTGTTATCAGGAATTTGAGCAAGAAATCAACTACTCTGCAGTTAAAGCTATAAAAATGATTTTAATCTCTAAAGTATAATTAAAGAAACTAAGAAATTATCATTAAATTAAGAATGCTTTTAAATGTATATAAATTGCATATAACTTGCTAGAAAAATCCATTAATAATCAAACCAGTATTATATGAAGCATGCTCTTTATACTCTTTTCTTTGAAATGTTGATTTCACTAGGAAAAAAAAGCTCACTGGATCTGCATGGGAAAAAAGAAAAACAACAACAACAACATTTCATCCTAACTTGGAGTTTGTATGAGCTGGAATGTTTCAGTGAGTAGGAAGTGAAAAGTCTTAGAAAAATATAATCAAGATGATTTCCTGAGTTTCTTTCTTTGCCTGATTCAAACATTTCCCCACGCCCTTCTGTTCTATCATCTGATGTAATATATAAACCTCCAGCATATGTGTAAACATGCCTCCAAAGAATGTTGAGGTAATTATTTTTCCGGGATTGAACTTGAGTTGTTTACTGGCTTGTGTTTGTACACAGTCTGAACTATGTCCTGACCCCTAATGGCAGGCTCTGTTCCCAGTTCCCAAATCAGCCAGTGTTGAAAGTACCCACTGAGAACCCAGTTGCTACATCATATGTTCCCTCCTGTCCACACCACTTTGGTTTTAACATCACTAATTACTCTAAGTTTTATCATTCCCCTTCTCTTTGTCTGCACATGCATCCATTTGCTTGGCTTGCTCCTGTACTGTGTCACCCCAAGGCACAAACTTCAGTCTTCACAAATGCAGTACCCCACAGTTAATATTTGTTCAGTAGTCTGTAACTCACTGAATGGATGAGCAGATACACAAAATGGCCTTTATCTATTTCCCCATTCGATGCATTCACTCATCATAAAACTTCCATGACAACCCATAGCTGCTTGTGTACTTTGGGAATAGTAAACCCCTAAAAGCCGTGATTCTACACTGCTTAAATATAAGGTAACACTGAGAATCAACCTTCCTAGAGTGAAAATAAGAGATGGTTCAAATGTTATTGTTTATGCAGTATTGCTTATAAATCTGGAAGTGCATACAGAACAGAATCTAACTCAGGACTCAGCCAAACTGACTTGGTGCTCCTAAGACTAAGAGCAAAATTACAAATAGAAATGACAAGCTGTTTGATCTTTAGTCCTCAGTTGTACTTCCTTATTGGAAATTACATGTCCTGAATATTTGACATACCAATACTCTTTCTTAATTGAAAATTTCGATTTTTATATATATATATATAGAGAGATTTTTTTAAAAATCATTCCAAACAACTAGAATGTTACAAATGAATACACAACTATAAACAGAAATAAAATAAAATAAAACAAACCACTTTAATTAAGGCCATTTCCCTAACAGTTTCTACTTGGGAAGATAAGATCATTTGGCATTGCTTGGGAATCACACCTCAGTTAAGTAAAAGGAATGATATTAGTTTAGATGGCTCAGGATTGCCTTGGACACTTAAATAAATGCCTTTGGGGATATACATGTGCTTGGTACATTTGTTTATCTAATATCTAAAACTTCTCTGTTTAAATAGAAAATGGTCACACACTGTTTCTTTTTATCTTGTAAGGCAGAAAAATGGCATGTGAGGCATAGCCTTGAAAAAAAAGTCAATGTATAAGTGAATAAACACTCTTATCTTCAACACTGCAATGGAGAGTCAAATCAGCATGGAGGTGCAAGGTGATATTCTCTTTGACACTGGGAATTATTCATCAAGTGTACTCTTAAATTTATAATTGTTTTCTGTGTTTAAAAGATTTTTCTGTGAAGGAAGGTGTTAGCTAATCTATCTGACTGATTTGATAATGGAAGTGAATGAATTACCTCTTCCCATCTTTGGCCCCAAGCAACTCTACTTCTACAAACAAAAGTACCTAAATGGATGTTAGTTCGTGAAAACAAAATGGAGAAGCAAGGATTTAAGATTACATTCTCAAGTTTGAGAAATTGTCTTTGTCTACAGGAGCCTAATGGATACGATGACTGAATGTGAGTGGAATCCTGGAACACAACATTTGGTAAAAACTAGGGATATATGAATAAACTATGGGCATCAGCTAATAATAATTCATCAATATTGGTTCATTAACTGTGACAAATGTCCCATGGTGATATAAGATGTGAATAACAGGGGAAAATGAGCATGGGGTATATGGAAATTCAGTATGACCTGCACAACTTGTCTATAAATATAAACCAAAATCTATTCTAACATGGAAATTACTTAAAAATTCTTTCTACAAAATCAAATTCTCTTCTAAAATAGGAATTTGCTCTCACTGACTGAATTATTTTGACCCAGATGGAGTATTTTTAAGTCCCAGTTATCCTACAGTCTGTAGTTACACTATAGTCAAAATTAGTCTGAATATCCGTATGCAATCTAGTTAAGAGAGAGAGTTGAACCTATGACAAAATGTCTCCCACCTTTGATTTTATAAAACAATGTAATTTTCTATGCTTATTTTCATGTGATTAATAAAACATCTAGGTGAAACTGAGTTGATAAAATATACCAAAGTTATAAATCATTATTAGTTGTTAAACATAAAATAATTGATAATCAAATTTGGAATTAGACAAAATATCTCTTCCAAGGCCACCTGACTGGCTCAGTCGATAGGAACATGTGATTCTTGATCTCAAGATTGTTGAGTTTGAGCCTCTCATTGGGTGGAGAGATTACTTAAAAATAAAATCTTTAAAAAAATACTCTCATCCAGGAACCACTGTACTACGGAAATAGCTCATTTTTAACAGCATTATATGGTATTCATTAGGAGGGACAATAGAAGGAAATCACCATATTAAAGGAAAGGGGGAAGTCCATGGCAACTAAAAGTATCTATGGCACAAAATAATTATAACTTTAACATAGTTTAAGTAACTTTCTGTGCCCTCAAGTTTAAGTGTAAATTATAATTGAATATATGTAAAATAACTGTGGGAGAAAATATAAAATGCTTTTATATTTTGCAAAAAATACTTTCTTGGTTGGGGCACCTGGGTGGCTCAGTGGGTTTAAGCTTCTACCTTCAGCTCAGATCATGATCTCAGGGTCCTGGGCTTGAGCCCCACATCCGGCTCTCTGCTCAGCAGGGAGTCTGCCCCCCCCCCCCCCCCCCCCCCGCCCCGCCTGCCTCTCTGCCTACTTGTGATCTCTGTCTGCCAAATAAATAAATAAAATCTTAAAAAAAAAAAACTTTCTTGGAACATTGTATGTAAATTGAACTATATTTGAAAAGATATATAAGGAAAACTTACAACTGAAAAGAAAAAGTATCTGGCTAGGCAAGGTCATACATGAGCCAAGACTGCTTTTTAGGACAGTGTCCTACAAATTGAACAATTGTAGGCATCAGAAATTACAAGAGCACTTCTGAGTCTTTTATCAAATGATCCTACAAAGTTATTCATTTCTAAAATGTTTCTCTCACTAATACATCTTTACCAAAGCTATGGATGATAAAGATGGAAACAGTGTGCGTGTGTGTGTGTATAATGTCCAGAATTTTTAATAGTTTAATCTCCTAAAATTCATAGAAGTGAGGAGTCTGCATTTTTTTTATTTACAACGTATGTTTTCCATAGTATCTAATGGTATTATGTATGTCCTGTCCGCCTGTGTGCGCATGCGTAAAAGCAGGTCACGCGTAATGTGGCCTCCTGAGATACGCCGAGAAAGCTTCCAACCAAATGAATAAATCAGAGACTCTACGTGTTTATGCCCTTACCCTGCAGATCTAGGTTATCATTTATGGGCTGTTTGGATTTCTTGTACCCTGCAACAGGGAGTAGAATTGTGTTCAATCTTCCACGTGGTTAGATTTGTGAAAAGTAGCTCTAAAGCTTCCTTTAAAAACTAAATTTTTTTTTTGATATTTTATTTATTTTTTTTTTACTTTATTTAAGCTTTATTTAAACATATAATGTAACCCCACCACCCTCACCCAACCCCTCTTTCCCCCACCCCCCTTCAGTTTGTTTTATGACATTAAGAGTCTCTTTTGGAAAAACTAAAATTTTTACTTAACTCACTACATTGACATAATTTTGAAGTGGATTTTTTCCCTTTGTGATAAACCTCTGACAGCAGTGGTTTCTTGTCAGCTTTCTGCAATGTGGCTAGCTCCTTGAAAAGGTTGTTAACAAACAGGGGTCCGTGAACAGGGTTACTTTTAAAAATACAGCAGGGAGGGACGCCTGGGTGGCTCAGTTGGTTAAAGCAGCTGCCTTCGGCTCAGGTCATGATCCCAGCGTCCTGGGATCGAGTCCCGCATCGGGCTCCTTGCTCGGCAGGGAGCCTGCTTCTCCCTCTGCCTCTGCCTACCACTCTGTCTGCCTGTGCTCCCCCCCCCCCTAAAAAATAAATAAATAAAATCTTAAAAAAAAAAAAATACAGCAGGGATAAACAGAAGCTTCTGTAGGCTACCTCCACCTGACGGCCTATTTTCAAAAGGAGAGAATCCTGACATCAACTTCACAGCACGCCGTGATTCCCAGGGCACAGACTGATCAGAATGTTTGGGGGGAAAGTGCATAAAGGTGAAGTTTTGCCTGGAGGGCTTATTTAGAGAATGGAAGGAGGAACTTAATATTCTGAACAGGCTGCACATATGGCGTTCCCACTGACGGAAAGGGGAATCTTGAACATAAAGGAATGTGCATTGTTCAGCAAAGTTCCGGCAGGGTGATGTGGGTCCAAGAATCTGGCATTTCATGAACATCCCCAAACACAGTTCCATATAGAAAAATGAAGCCCATTTGGAAGGGAGTACTTTTTTTTCCTTCTTTTTTTTTTTTTTTTTTTTTGGTAGCTTCAATTTTTTGAAAGATTTTTTTTTATTTTGACTTAAATGATTTTCTTCATTTTAATGTATTTATGGTGAACTATGGCATCCCACATCTATTTATAGCATTTGCATATCAGTCTGGAAATTGGGGTAGGATCTATTTCTGAACCATGGAGACGGCCTTCAGATGATGGGTGACGTGTCTCGAATCCACGCCAATTTGTGACACAAAGTGCTCCTGGAAAGGCCAAAATGTTAAAAGACTATTGGAAAGCACACATATGGTTTTTGAAAGAAAAGGGAGAAAGAAACAGAACATTTCCATGCCCCAGCAGAGAAAGTCTCCGGCAGAAAGTACTTCATTTCAATAAAACTTCTCTAGCCAGACTGAAACCGGAGTTGAGGTTATTTGCAAGTGATGCCCGTAATCGCTAGGCAGTGGGAGTGATTACTGGGGTTACTTGTCCCCCACTATATGGTGCGGATCTTAAATGGCTCCTGGGGCAAATAAACCTCAGTTTACTTCACTGTCAAGGGAGAAGAAGAGGCGTCCAGCTTTGTGCTTTCATTGCTCCCCTGCACACCAACCCCTTCCCTACTGTGCTTTCTTCAGACCTCGGGTTGTATCTTTAAGTCATAATGAGACATAACAAATGAACTGAACCCCCTGAGGCCATGTAGCTCCTGCTCACACTCGTAATGATTTTAAAATGTGTGGCTGCATCTTGAGAAAGAACAGACCTTGACATAATATCCGTTATCAAACACCGGTAATTGACACAGAGACAGGCTGCGCTTTACACTGGGTTATAATGAATCTGCTCCAGTGACCTCAAAGCCTGCACTTCTGAGCAATTCACTATTCAAGTCTTGATGCTTTGTCAACTACTTCAGGAGAAATGAATTACGAATGAGGTACTAATGACGTATTTCATCACCTGTTTACCTTCAGTGATCAGCTGCCCTCCTTTAATTTACCAGAAAGACATTTTTTTGAAGCTACTGTCAGTTGGAATGGCCTCTTGTTTGAAGTGGTTATAAAGTAACACATACCTGAGGAAGCTTGGCTTTTCGGGCAGCCTACCGGTTCTGGTATTAAAGTTCTACAAAGAGAAAGAGAAAGAGAGAGAGTGAGACCAAGAATGAGAGAGAATGAGGGTTTCCTAAAGAGGAGAAAAAAAGTTTGAATGCTCAGGATTTCTTCTATTAGTATGTTTTACATCTCAAATAGGGATTGCCAGTAAAGTTAATCTATCAGATATACATTCTCCTAATTTAGAATCAACACCAAAGCAGAAATACCATATCATCTGTGATGCTTTCATTTCAGAAACCACACATATGTGGGTGGTAGGATCACAGAGACATCATTATATCAAAGAAAGATCAAAAGAATGGAGTTCAGATCCCAGCCCCATATGACATTAGTGACCACTTATCCTACTTCATTTTTAATTTCCTTATCCCTAAAGTGGAGAAGCAAATGTCTTTCCCATTGGATTGTTGTGCAAATAATAAGACAAAATTAGGAAATGGTTTTACCCGGTCTGGTACTGAGTAAGTGGTCGTAAATGTCACTTCCTTTCTCTTCCATTTTCACAGCTATTTATATTCAGCCTAATTTATTTCAAATCAATAGATACATGTGCTGCGGGGAGTAGAAAAACATCATTAAATAACCATAATAGCCAAACAGCTATTAAATAAGGTAGAAGAAAGCGAGCAATTTAAGAACTTTATTTGCTATTTATTTAAACTTTAGATTTATTTTCTTTTTCCATTCTTCAATCATTGTCATATAAAAATATTATATTAAATCTCATAAAATCTAGTTTAATATATCCCAGTTTCTGATCTTAATGTAATTCACCCCAGAGAAAATTGCCATGACTTACAATTACCTACCACACAGAATCTAAGCTCTACCTGGTTGATTGTGCAATGACTAACTGTTATGAGTAGACACAAAATTCACATGTGACAGAAACTCAACTCCAGTCAGCTTCGACTGGTAGGGAATATGTTGGTCCCCTCACCTAAGAAGGGAGCAGATCTGCTTCAGGCATGGTGGGATTCAGGAATGCAGATGATTTCCTCAGGAATCTTTCTCTTCTTCAGCTCTAGGCTTTGTTTTCCATTTTCTCAACTTCCTTTTTCTGGAGGCCCTCTTCACAGGGTGGCCAAGTTGATCACCAGCAATTCCAGGCTTACAATATCCCTCACAGCCAGCAAATCTGGTGAGAAGAATCATTTTTTTTTTCCCATGAAGTTCTAGCAAAAGCCTTGAGAAGGTCATGACTGCTCTAGCTGGATTTGTGCTCATTCTTGAACCAATCATGTGGCCAGGTTGATCTAGGACTCTGATAAGCCAAGCTAAGATTCTGTGGCCACTTCTGTTGTTACAAGGGAAGGGAGTCAAATACATCAAACACATAAAATGGGTTTTTACTAAAAGGATGCATACAGTCGCAAGGAAACTGAATGAGCAATCCGTTATAGAGTTCCTCCTGCTAACTCTTGTCTAGCTGTCAAGCTGGCCTGTCCATACATCCATTCTTACTTGGACACAGCTTCCCAGGGGTAGGGCATGATGGCCTTTGGCTCTGGTCATCAAGTGCAACACACAGCCTCCCTGAATCTTTCCTGAAATTTCCATTTTTATAGGCTGCCCTGGTCTCTCCCCTGGTTTCTAAATCCCCATGCCTCTTTACACTGTAGACTCTGCATCTCTCTGACCAATGACTTCTTTGAACTCTTCAGCTGATTCCTATACATGGCTGACCTTATTACACTACTTGATCCCTGTCACCCTGGTCACCTCAACTTACCCTGTCAGGCCTGATTTCTAAGGAACCCACATAAACTTCCCCAAAACTACTCTCCATCTTCTTTCTTACTGCTGTACAATGTCCAGAAGTATTTGTGTCCAAAGAGACTATGTTCTAAAATAGTCTTATTCTTTTTTACTTAAATTATTTTAAGTTCATTTTCTGTGACTTTTAATAGAGTCTAAACTAATATATTCTTTAATTTCTAGTTCTGCTAGTTTGTTCGTATTTTTCCACCTCCCCCCACCCCTCACACACACACACTCTATTTCCTGACTGTTGGGCTTTTCTATTACTTAGTGGGCCACAGAATGATGGCAAAGTGGGAAATAATATGAATTTGGATTTAGAAAGACATGGTTTCAATCAGATGACTTCTTGCAAGTCACTTAACATTAGAATACTGAAGTACCCACAAAACGGAACACTATGCTCAGAGAGTTGGTGTGACACTCAGATAAGGTATTGCATTTCTGCCAACTGCAAATATTTTTCAATAGTATGCTTCAAAATTATATACCATTTATTGTTTATATCACATACTTGCTTTCATGATGGCTTAGTTTTGCTTCTTCAACCAACAGAGATATATCTGAAAGAAAAGATCATGATTTATGAATTGTATACTGCTGACATAGCTTTAGGAACAAAGTAAATGCTCAATAAATATTTATTCCATGGTTGGCTCTGGAATATAACATAAGGAGAAATATTTGGCAATTTGATCCTTCAATTTTTTTTTTTTTTTTTTTTGTCAGAGAGCGAGCGAGCACAGGCAGACAGAGTGGCAGGCAGAGGGAGAAGCAGGCTCCCTGCCGAGCAAGGAGCCCGATGTGGGACTCGATCCCAGGACGCTGAGATCATGACCTGAGCCGAAGGCAGCTGCTTCACCAACTGAGCCACCCAGGCGTCCCCTGATCCTTCAAATTTGAATGTCAGCCCAATTATTAGAATAATCTCACTCCAAAGTCAAACCTTATCATTCAGACAACATGGAAGAGATGAACAGAATTCCATTTACACAAAACTGGCCAAAAAGTGTTCTTAATTCACTTTAGCTTGAAGAATATGGAGAAAGAAAGACAATTTCAATGCAAAAAATCTACCCAGTATGTCATTATAAAGCTGGGAATATGTGAGGAACCTGTAACTCATTTTGGATTCAATGAATAGATTATATTCACCCAATCTTCTGTCCTTCTGCTGTGTCAAGCAGAGAAAACCAATGTGACAGACAGACAGAAGGCAGACACATTAACAAGATCTGAAAACATCCTTCACATGAATGAAGTTTTGTTCTAGTTGTCCCTGATTTAAACTGCTTTCCTGTCTTGTGTTTCACAGGACATCCCAGCATCCTTGTAATAAACCCCCATATTTACTTAAGATAACTTGAATTGGATAAAAATAAGCCCTGATAAGTAGTTTAATGATGCCATTTCCAATATATGAAACAAATAGAAACTCCATCATTATTCACCTTAGGAAGGAAAACAAAATATTAGGTTTATGGTATTTGGGGAAATATTAGGAAGAACAAGGTGAGGGAGATTTTACCTCTGTGTGTAGTGGGCATTTACCAGAGGAGACAATAGAATTTTCCCTGCACTAGGAAACAAATATCTTTTTGAATAGACTATTGTGGTTGAGTTCAGATTCCCAAACTGGACCCTCAGATTTGAACCAAATTCCAGCACTGTTACATAATCGCTAGGTCACCATTCACAAGCCACATAACCTCTCTGTGACTTCTTTTCCTCTTGGTAAATGCAAACAGTAATAGAATCTATCCCATAGAGTTGTTGTGGCAGTTAAAAGCTGAAATGGACCTACCATGTGTATAACAGTGCCCTGCATATAGTAATATCCAATAGTTATAATTGTTGTTATTACTGTGGAAGTGAGGATTTTTGCAGAGTTGAGGTTATGATGACCAATTGATGAGTAAAGGCTTGGTCACCATCTGGGTAGTTCCCATGTCAGCTCAGCTAAGCCTGAACACTTCTTCTTCTAGTGACCAGCCTTAGCAAAATATATCCCATTCCTGGCATGCAGCAGAAACTGCACTTGACCCCATTTCATCCATAGCATCCACTCAGTTTTGTCACTGCTGCCTGTTGTCCTATGCTGTCTACATTCTTAGTCCTGGACAATGACTATTGACATTCTAATCTCAGGTGCTGCACCATCAAGAACCACTATAGAAAATTAAAATATTTTTTGCTAAACTTGACTCACTACAAGAGAAATATAAACTGGTATATAATAGGAAGGTTTTTATCAAAGCCAAGTCAAACAACACATAGTAAAACACCCTGTCTTAATTATTCGTTTATGACTTCAAGTTTCAATTAATGCAAGTACCCATTCTATAAATAGTCCAAATAGTGACCAAGTATTTACTTATCAGCCCATCATCATAACCACTTATAAACCTATCAGTTAAATATATTTATTACTTTCTATGATTATTAGTCCCTATATACAGTGTCCGTCCCTATCCTTATTTTTTTAAGATTTTATTTATTTGACAGACAGAGATCACAAATAGGCAGAGAGGCAGGCAGAGAGAGAGGAGGAAGCAGGATCCCTGCTGAGTGGAGAGCCCGATGTGGGGATTGATCCCTGGACCCTGAGATCATCACCCGAGCTGAAGGCAGAGGCTTTAACCCACTGAGCCACCCAGGCACTCTCCATCCCTATCTTTAAAGCATCATATATTATGGATACTAATGAAGCCCCAAATCATTCTTTCCCAAATATAGACTATTTCCACTGTTTATCAAGACTAACCAAAGTTGGGAAGGATTGTAAAGAAAATTTAATTAAATTATTCCATTTTACTAGTTGCTAGCTTCTTTTTTTCCCTTTAAGAATTTATTTATTTATTTGAGAGAGAGAGCACACAAGCCAGTGGGACAGCGAGAGAGGAAGAGGGAAAAGCAGATTCCCCACCAAGCAGGGAGCTCAACGCAGGCTTGATTCCAGGACTCAGAGATCATTACATGAGTTGAAGGCAGATGCTTAACTGACTGAGCCACCCAGGCGCCCCTAGTTGCTAGCATTTCTGGTTAAAAGAGTTGGGTGTGGCAGAATAGGGCAGTTAGAGCTAAAATAAAATCTAGAGCCTGTCTGTAGATTTCATTTAATTATATTATTCCTTTCATTATGAACATGGGAAATTAGGTGTTAACTGGAGAAACTGAATCACAAAGAATGACCTCTAAATAAAAGAGCTTTTAAAAACTCTAATTTGATGTCTTGGTTAACAGATGCTAAAAATAAAATAAAAACTAGGCTCCTTCAGGGGAAATATTAAAATATCATCTAGCCAGCAGAAGTACTCTTTAAAATAGCATGCCAATAACACACTAATAAATTTACTTCTTAAATATTTCTTTCTTCTACAAATAAACAGTTAATGCACTCTTTTAAAAATAATTCTTATTATCAAATGGCCTTGGAGCTCCTTTTTAATATACTTATGCACATTGGCATAGAGAGACCTTGTTCTGACAACCATTTTCAACTTACCTTAGACTCAACAAGGAAAGGTTCCCTAAAGAAAGAAGTATAGACTGTGGTCTGAAAATGACATGGTGGCATATTAACTTAGCTTTGGGGGAAAATTTACTAATTTTTGTCTTACTTATCATAGTGACATGCTAATATATTTCCCTGAAGTTATGTGAAGCAAAACATTAATTTGGTGTTTTTTAAACGTATTTCTTGTGTATATATGTTGGGCTGTCACTTTCTAAAGAGAGAAAATATTTTTCTCCTTTCTAAACCTGTGTTAGATATTCTATATCATAAGACAGACTTAGATTCCTGGACCTTTCAGAAGGCATTAAAACCCATTGCCTGCTAATAGAGAAAATGACTTTCATTTCTTTGTAGTCATTTACACAGTAAATCCAACTGCCTTCTTGACAGCTACATCAAACACTGAGTGTAAACTTCTACCATTTTAGCTACAGTACAGGTTCTCTGGAGAGTGATAGGAACTAAACATCTTTAGCAAACTTCAGCAAACAGAATTTCATGCTGATTCATGGTCATTACTTAGAAGAAATTAAGTGAAATGGAAAGACTGAATTTGTCTTTTTAATCAGCCATCTCCTGCAGTTCCTCACTTCAGTCTTTTGTAAAGAAATCTACTCTCAACATGAAGCCTTCACCTGACCATTGTCTCAATACACCAGTGATATTTTCCCCAGCAACCATTTCTATGAGATTTTGAAAATTATTAACTCCTTAACAGAATAAGGAAAATTGTGAAAACAAAGGTCATGATTCATTGTCAAGAAATAGTTTGGTATGGATTATACTTTAAATTCAATGAATGCTTGTGTCTGATGACTTTCTTTGCACATAACTTTTAACAAAACTTAACCAATTCTAGCATTGAAATGGATACCAAATACTCCTCTCTCATCCTTATGAGGGGGTTGTCTTAATCCTAGTCTATAGAGAAATAAATTGTAAAAACAAAGGGTTTGCGCTTATGAGATATGAATTCTGCCAATTTCACCTCTGTGCCCTAAAAAATTACTTGTTTGGGTTCCAGATTTCTTATCCCACCCCTGCCCCATCTAAGTAAGACTGGACGAGATACATGATTGACAACTTTTTTAGCACCTACCACTCATCCCATTATCTTTTCTTCCCCTAGAGCAGCTATATATATAAGTGCTTTACTGCTTAAAGGCTGGTAGTGAGTTATTAATAATAAATGCTCTCATTTTATTGATCAATAGTAGATAAATTCTAGATACCTAACCAATCAGTGTTTCCTAAGAGAATGAAATAACCATTGTTATCATCAACAATCTGTATAATTTTAAACAAAAGCAAAAACTCTTGATACTTTAAGTAGTCTGAACTGTGTTGGCATGATGAAGCTGAGAAATCTCCCAACTCTGTGCTGGGAACTATTTCAGCAGATGAACTTTCCCGTTCTACCTCAAATGTTCAGTCATTCACAACCAACTTGAAAACATGTCATTATGACTACAAAGTATAAACCTGCCATGTCAACTTTAAAAGTGAAACATATTAGACTATCTTATCAATAAAAGGATCACATACAGATTTTTAGCTATTTTTTTCCTTTTTATGGGTTCACTGTAGTATTGTTCTATTGTATTTCAGAAGGAGGAACCTGCAACCCACATTTAAGGAGAATGTACCATTTTACTTGGCACACATATCAAGAATCAATCATATTTATGGAATACCTTCAGGAACACATTGAGTTATAAGAGTGTAACATTTGTCCTCGTACAAACTATTTGGACAATAAAGACGTATCTATGTTTTTATCTATTACTATCTAATAACAGAGGGAAACAAATTGTCAGGGCCAATTAACTAAAACAGCAATTGCTTTGGGTTAAGAAGAGTCAGAGCCTGCTTGGGCCATCAGGGAAGTTTGCGTGCACATGGCAGAATCAAGTCACCAAGGACTGACTGTTAGAATTCTTACAATTCAGATGGGCTGAGAGAGGGAGCTTGCCGATCCAGACCTGGCATCTGTTTTTAGAAGGCAGAATCAAAGCATAATGGCAGGGACAGAAAACTTTTTTTTTCTTGATTGAACTAGCATATTCAGGAGAACTCAAAAGGTGACAACCTTTGTAACTCAAATCAAATACTAACGTCCATCAAAGAGAGGAAAATGTTTGCTAGATTATTAGTTCAAAAAAAAAAAAAAAAGACGACTTGTTCCCTTTTTTCATTTATTAGGAAGGTACCAGAAAGGAACTAATAGGCACATAAAGAAAATAGTTTGTGAGTCCAAAGATTTTTACCACAGAGACCAGCAGTAGAGCAGTTTCCTGAGAGTATCCTAGAAGAAGCATGGAAGGGAATTTATATGAAAATACTGGTGTATTTCCCAGATGTTTCCCATGTCTAGACAGTTAGTGAACAGAGATGAATATCTTTAGTCTTACTTCATGTACCAAAAATCTCTTCCTTTTAAAATGTCTGCCTAGATGTCCAGGGCGGGTGTGCCTTAAGAGTGATATTCAAAGTATGACTCAAACAATAGGAAGCTAAAATGAACTAATCTATGTTTTGTGTTTTGTTTTTGTAAGGACAGCTGATAATTTCCTTCATATCAAGACTTCTCAAAAAAGGGGAAAAAAGAAAAAAAGAAAGAAAATGAAAAAGAAAACAGTTGATCTGATTCTGTTGCCTGAGCAGAAAGCCTATTGTTAGATGTTGTTTTTTTAAATCCAACTTTGTCTGAATTTTTCTGTGGCATTAGAATAGCAATATTTCCCATTTCCTAGCTCTCATTTATAGCTCAGTTGAATTCCAAGATGGGAAGAGACAAAGAATTCAGCTAGTCAACTGCAGAGGCTATGATGGAGCCCACTGAGTGTTTTTCAGGGAACAAATAACTTCATCCTATAGTCAACAGCCACCCTTTAGTTAATTTTTTTAAAGATTTTATTTATTCATTTGACACAGAGAGAGAGATCACAAGTAGGCAGAGCGGCAGGCAGAGAGAGAGAGGAGGAAGCAGGCTCCCTGCTGAGCAGAGAGCCCGATGTGGGGCTCCATCCCAGGACCCTGCGATCATGACCTGAGCCAAAGGCAGAGGCTTAACCCACTGAACACTAAGGCACCCCAACTCTGTAGTTATTTTGAAAATGTTAAGACTGTCACAACCCAGTCAGAGAAGAAACGTGTTAAGTACAGATGTTCAGACCTATGTCTACTAGTGAAAAATCAATGTTGCCTTTTCAGCATGGAATAGGATGTACATGGTCATTTATGAGTATAATAACTTTAGTTTATTATAGCTAAAAAAAAAGAATTTGAAGAAAAAATTATCTCTGAGGAAGGGCAGGGCTGAATTAGTTTGCAGGAAATTTAAACCTGAGGAAAGAACAGAATCACTCTTACATCCTCAACAAGTTAGCAGATAATTCTGGTTACTTTTGCATCTCACATCTAGATTTTCATTCAGGGGCTTTAAAAAGTTATTTTCTTGTAGATTTTGCTTGTGGAGGTATCATACATCTAATGGCATGTCCTGAAAACATTTCCTTCATACGAAAAGCCTATGACTCTATACTAAAAAATATCTGCATTTGAAGTAGGCATGTTAATTAAAGTTAGCATTCTACAATATGGCTTCCTAGTTTCTAAGATGCCAAGTGGAGCCTGATTCCAACCTTCAAACTTCAAGTCAAAACTCTTGGCTAAATCTAGGTCAAGTGAATATTAAATTAAAGAGTGGTTGCCTGTTTATTTGGTTGAGCTGCATTTTTTAAAAAAATTCAAATTTATGGGGCACCCGGGTGGCTCAGTGGGTTAAAAATTTCAAATTTGGTGTTTTCATGGAAGTGGTCAACATGAATAAATATATACATAAAAAATATCAATGTAATAATTCTAAACCTAAAAATACTGCTGTATAGGACTGTAGCATTATATGGGAATTTTTATGGTAGACTAAGGCATTTTTTTTCTCCAAGTTCCTTTCTTTTTTTCTTTTTCAAGATTTTATTTATTTGTTTGTCAGAAAGCGAGAGAGCACAAGTAGGGGGAGCAGACAGAGGGAGAAGAAGCACACTCGCTGCTGAGCAAGGAGCCTGATGTGGGACTCGATCCCAGGACCCTAGGATCATGACCTTAGCTGAAGAAAGATGCTTAACTGACTGAGCCACCCAGGCATCTCTCCAAGTTTCATTCTTAATCTAAGAGCCCATGAATCTGTAACCTCTGGACTAGAGCAGTATTTCTCAACTTCAGAATTATGGACATTGTGCAGGATGATTTTTTTTAACACATCTATGGTATTTATCCACTAGATACCAGAAACACTAGCTGCCACCCCACTCAGGGGAGACAACCAAAAATATCTCCCAATATTGCCAAATATCCTCTGGAGGGCAAAATTACCCACCAGTTGAGAAACACTGAACTAGAGAAAGGATTTTGAAATCTATTTTTTAAATAATTTTTACCTTGTCCTCCCCACCCCCACCTCCTTCCAGTTACCATTCAATAAAGACTGTAAGAATGTCATCCCAATTTGGGACCAAAATGTGCTCGGCTTCTAGAAGATGTCTAATAAAACTTCAATAGAATTAAGAACTTAATAAGCTTTCTTTTTCATTTACTCATTTTCATTCTGGATATTTGATAATATTGTAATGCTTTCTAAAGTTTCTTTGGATATTTGTTATTGCTGTTAACTTTTTCAAACATAGCTATTTAAAGAATGAAAAGCATATAAATCCATCAGGTTTGAACGGTTTGTTCTGAATCATACCTATATTTTCACTGTGAAAGACTGCTTTAGAACCTGAGAATTATATTTTGTTTTATGAACAAGTATATATGCTTTTATCTGTTTTAAGATAGGTAATTAAGTTGTCAAAATTATGTAACATCACTACCTCCATGACCAGCAACAATCAAAAGCCACCAAGGAATAATGAAACAATAGTTCACTGTTCACTGTATTTTCAGTGGGGCCAGCCACCACCATTTGTAACCATCTTCTAACAGGGTGAAGCTGACCACTATCTAAAACCCTGGAACTGAGCTAGTGTTGCACTTTAGCAATTAATAAAATGGTCTGTGTGTGGTCAAGACAGCAATGACTCCTGTTGAAATTAATGCCGACTTTAGTCATCACCACAGACTGGAGGTAGGGATTTTAAACTATCTGGCTTCCTATTGTTTATATAGGAGAGAAGGGAAGAGCAGAGCTAGGAGTGGGGCCAGAGGCTTGCTGGGAACCTGAGCATCATGATACTGTCCCACTGAACTCCAGCTTCACTGTCCCAAAAGGCAGTTTTGCAGGGTTGAGACTACCTGCTTCTGACATCCCTCCTGCCATTTCTCAGCTAAAAATCTCCTTCAAAATACTTCTTATTATAGGATTGTTTTTTAAATACAGGTGAACACAAGGAATCTCTCAGGTGGTATTTACTGAAACTACACAGAAACATGCATATGGCTTTATTCCCAAACTTATACTTGGTAATTATACGACTTCATTTTCTGATTATGTGATATTAAGAAATTCTTAAGTACAAATGTCATATAAAAATACAACCACAGGGGCACCTGGGTGGTTCAGTGAGTTAAGCATCTGCCTTCAGCTCAGGTCATGATCTTAGGGTCCTGGGATGGAGCCCCACTTGGGGCTCCCTGCTCAGGGGGTGTCTACTTCTCCCTCTGTTCCTCTCCCTGCTCGTGTTCTCTCTCTCACTCATGCACTCTCACTTTCTGATAAAGAAATAAAATCTGAAAATAAAAAAGCACAACCACAGTTATCTTCATTGCTAGCATGTTAAAATTTTGTGAAAGCACAGAAGAAAACATATATAAAACCAGGGTAAGAACATCACTCTAAAAATCCTTTAAGCAATGAAAAATGTGATATTACATATAAATATTTTACCCATAGCACGTGGATGAAATTAAACCCTAGTACTTGCTGAATGGCAAATTCACTGGCTTGTTGTTATTGACTGTTTTTTCCCTAGTTCTGCCACAGCAGCCCCAAGGCTTCTTTTTCAACTTCTCCAGGAGAATTTCCTTTACTTCTCTTCTGATTTGGATTCTGTTTCCTTGATCCTGTGACTTTCTCTCTCTAGAATTACTTTTCAGTTTAGAGGAAGACAGTTTCCAGAGTTCCCTGAAAAATGGTAGTTGGCAGGTCAATTTTTTGAGAACTTGCATGTCTGAAAATGTCTTTATTATACTCATTCTTGATTTATGGTTGGCTAGGTATAAAATTCTAATTCCCTCAGCATTTTAAAGGTTTTGTTTCATTGTCTTCTAGCTTACTGCACCGCTGTTGAGAAATCCAATGCCATTCTGGTAGTTCATTCCTTTTATGTGATCTGTTTTCTACCTGTGGAAACTTTAAAATTTTTTAGACTAACTTTCAGCTAATTCTTAAAGTGTCTTCCGTTTTTACTAACCATTAGTCATATGCAAACTAACAAACTACTTCTGGTTCTTATTTGCAAAATGTATAATACAACATAAAGAAATTTGCATTTAAATAGTATATTGTAAAACTGTGTGCCATGATGAGAGTCATTTCTTTTTCTTTGGATAAGAGTGTTATCAAAACCTGTGACCTTATGTGCATCAACTAAAGGAAATTCTTGAGCTTCACATCCAAAATCTAGTAGTCTTCTCTTAGCTCTTGTCCCCTTTGACCTTTCTTTAGCTTTAGATTCACCCCTCTAGCAGTCCCAGAATATTCTCCTATTTTGTTCCCAGGGTATGCTGCTTCTCTCCTTCTCCTGCTAGGTTTTCTTGCTCATCTCTTCTTGACCCTAGTTCCTAAATGTGGATATGCTTTTGGATTCTTTGCTGGATGTTTTCCTACATTTCGTGATACTCATATTCTAAGAGACCCCATTTAGTTTTAGGATATTGAATGTCACCATTAGGATTATTACTTTCAAAATACATCATTGGACATAACTTATTTTACATGTAGTCTCATATATCCACCAACATCATCTTCAGTATGGTACGTGGAAGAGAAAGAAGAACCAAAATCTAAGGGTATGTGTTGACATGCTTTTGCTCTAATGGGACAGAGAGTAAATGTTTCAGACTTTGCAGGATACATGATCTCTGTCGCAAATACTCACTTCTGCTATTGTAGCCTGACTGCAGCCAGAGTCACTACCTAACCAGACAAGGGTGGCTATGTTCTGGGCGTACCTTATTTACAAGACAAGCACTGAGCCTTTTTTCACTCCTGGGCTGCAGTTTGCCAATGCCTGGTCTAGAGATTTGAGCTGTGTCAGAATGTTGCACAAGGCGGCTCTTTGGGCCCCAGTAGCACACAACTACTGCACTAGAATTTATTTCCTTTGACTAGAATTTTCTTCCTCTCACCCATTACCTTACTGGTCTCCAGAAAATGTATTTATTTTTTTAGACTCAGCTCAAATGTCACCTTTTCTATTATGCCTTCCTGCATTCCTGTGGACAAGATTGTATATTAAGTACCAGGTACTTGATAGCTATCTCTAGTCAGAATTGGTTACACCTTCTTTTATTCCCACAGAATATGCTTTTATGGGTCAATTAAAACACTACTAGTGTTGTCCTATAATTGTGTTTTACGTGTCTTTTTTTATCTCTTAATTTTAAACTCACCCTTTGAAGCCTCAATGTCTACCAAAATGCCTGCCATGTAATTTATGCTCATGAGCTGCTTGTTAAACATTTGTGAAACATAATGACCTCCCTGTTCTTTCAACTTAAGTTCTTTCAACTAAAATAATAGTTATACATATTCTAAACCAAGTTCATTACTTTTCTTCCCAAATCTGCTTTTTTTTTTTCTTGTTAATGACATCCTCAGTCTTAGTTTCCCAGGGCTCAAAATTAGATCTTTCTGTATTGTAGTTAAGAGATTAGAATTTGAGTTAGCTTTGACTCGAAGTCCAGCTCTGCCACTGACTCAGTGCATGATCTTGGGTACATTATTAATCTCTCTAGGCCTCAGTTTCCTCATTTGCAAAAGGAGGACTCAAATTGTATGTGTAGCCCAAGGTTATTATGGGCATTCAATATACCTTGTATTTGGAATAAACAGCTGATATTCTCCAAATGGTTCCTGCAACTTCCTGTTGCATTCATTCTCACACTTCTGGTAGCACAGTCTTTAACAAATTTTATTAGTAGAATGCACTCTCCCTTTAACTGCTATTAGTTTGTGGCTTGAGCTACCTGATGCCCTTTAACCCAATACATGGCATGCCTCGAATATTCAGTGAGAGGTAGACATCTAGTCTCTATCTAGTACTCAAGTATTATATGTTTCATTAAACTTTATAGGCTAGAATTAGTTACAATTATGTGATAATATTTAATTGGGTATGATTCTTTTTTCGAACCTTGTGTTCTATCCATAGGAGGAAAATATTTATCTTGTTTATACTTTTAGGTATGTTGAAAACAACCCAATATCTTCTGGACTGCTTAGATATCTTAGATGCAGCTAAACTTTTTATGTAGCCTTTGGCTTTCTATAGCTCAATGAATGATATTATTCAATTAAGCACTTTTTTTAAAAAGTGAGGATTCTTTTCTTTTATAATTAAAATTACTGTTCAGTTAGTATCTGGGCCTTCTCAATCTTCCTACATAACACACATTCCTATTTATACTACAAGCTGTGCTTCCAAAATTTATTTGTGTCCTAGATATGTATCTTCCTATGAGATCTCTTCAATACCGTTCTGGAATAATATTTTGTCAACATTTTTTAAATTTTTATAAACTTGTTTTAAAACTTATTTTTTAAAAAGAGATGATAAGCTCTACGTATGAAATAAGGTGATTTTGTTAATGTTTATGTTTTCACACACCTGGTGTAGCTTTGCTCATTACACACACATTTTATTCTTTTTCACTACTCAGAATCAATGTAATATAAATTATAATGAACAAAGCTGAAGAAGTCTACATGAAGCATATTCCATTGACTAACTGAATAAATGTCTCTTGATTTCAAATTGTAAACATGCTGGTTTTAGAGTAATATTGATTATTTTTTGAGGAAAAAATCAATAAATGAAATATATATAATTAATCTTCTCTGAGAGTCTAAACACTAAATACATGTTCACTTATAACATATGATATTATATTCTAACTTACAAACTCTGTACTTCTATTTCTAATATCTCTATAGTAATTAAAGCTACAATGTAAATATCATGTCTCACAAGTCACCTTCTTTGAAAAGGTATTATATTACCTCTGGTTGAAAAATCACTATGGCTATTATATATATTTTTTCAACTCTAAGAACTAAGCTGTTAAGACTGTGTATAACAATTTCAAATAGAAATACATAAGCAAATAGTAAGCTTCACAGGAACTTTATCAGAATTAATATGGTAATAAAAGTGGTAAAAAATAAAATCTCAAACATAGTAACCAGCAAAACAATGAAAATTGTATGAATCAACCTTTGTCCACCAGCTCCACCATATGGCATTGTGAGAATCTACAGTTTGTAGTCAAAGGGAAAAGAATCCTCCCAAATATTTTAAAATACTTACTCATAGTGAATTGAATGTCTCATGACAATAAATAAATAAATAAACAAACAAACTTAACGTGATAAGAAACACTCACCTTTTTATGAATAATAAAAGTGCATGCTTTTACCTCATTCTAAGTTTAAGAGGCTGAATATAGTAATTTTCCCCTGGATAAACAGTTGTTAAGGTAAACTAACTTTGGATTTTAAACCTAAACTTTTGCAGGATGCTTTGCAATATTATTTTACAGTTTATAATGTTGGATTAGAGTTCGTGGTTTGGTTTTTTTGTTTTGTTTTGTTTTACTTTATCTAACATCTATTTTGTGCAGTAGTCTGGTATCTCCACACAAATCACACCATTTCAAAAATGTAGAAAGGTATAAAAGCATATCGTTATCCACTTGTAAATCTACAATACCCTTTAAATACTAAACAAAATACTTCTTCAGTTTATCTTTCTGATTTCCTCCTACACTTTGGTTTCTTTCCTTAGGTTGGAGTAATCAAGTATAGTTTTAAAACAAATTCCACAAAATTATTGTGAGTAGCAGAATCCGAAACCAACCAGCTTAAGCAAAACAAGAAGATCTTGGAGGAATTTAGTGTCTGTGCCCAAGAAGGAGTTGAATAACAAAGATAGGAAGAGAGATGGGGGTCAGGTGTTCTAGGGCATCCTGTCTCTGTGTTGCAACTCAGATCTGAGTTCCAGTGTCTTCTGGGATGTGAAGGTCTAATCTCTAAAAATTCCAGTTAGACTTTCTTAACTCAGGTGCCTGATCTGAACTAATTAACTGTAACCCAGGGTAGAATTAGAGGTACATTTGCTCACAGACACCAAAGAAAACAGTTACTAGACAACCACTAAGTGTGTACTACACTTATGTGGTATAAATATAGACATGGAGAAGAAGAGGAAAAGGAGGAGGAGGAAGAAAAGGAGAAAGAGAAGGAGGAGAAAGAAGGAGAAGAAGGAGGAGGAGAAAGAGGAAGAAAAGAAGAGAAAGAGGAGGAGCAGAGAGAATAAGAAGGAAGAGAAAGAGTAGCAGAAAAGAAGAGGAGGAATAAGGGAAAGGTGGAAAAGAGAAGGAGAAGAAAAAGAAGAAGGTGGTAATGGAAATATTTAAAGTAGGATATTACTTCCAGTTCTGCTGTATCCAGATCAGTTATGAACATCAGCAAATATAAAATTCTGTTACTAACTAGATAACTGAACATTTCTGGCCCAATAGACTTAGATCAAAATTATGTTTATAGATTTTAGACCACAAATTATATAGTGGGAGAATAGGAGAATAACAAACTTCTCTCAATGTGAATGTGGTTTTCTTTCTTAGGGCGGATCACAGGGGTAACCAGATAAATGAAAAGAAGCAGATCATAAAGTATGTGGTCAAATTCCTTTAAATATTCATAATATTTAAGAACAACACTCTGGATTGAAAAAAAAAAATGTTTCACAGCCACAACCCTGAGAGATACTACCTGCTGCCATCTGTATGTTGGTGGGTGACACGGTGGTTCACTATGACCATGACACTGAAGTAGTGTCTGCAGACAGGGACCAATCCATTCCTGTGGGAAGTGGTGAATCTCAAGGACATACAACTCTTATGTATCTTTTTTACCCTAATGGTAATTTCTCAATAACAAGGTCATTACACCTGTTATGTATTGAGAACTTACTCCATGTCAGTCCCACATCTTACTTTACATACACTAATATATTTTAGTTTTACAACAGTCCCATAAAGTATCACTATTATTATCCTTTTATACTTTGCGAGACCAAGAAATGGAAGAATGTGCCCGAGAATACCTACCCAGGAATGATTTAAATCAAGTCAGTCTGGCTTTGGAGACCACCCAAGGATTGATTTCCCTACAAAAACATATTTAAGGTTTATACTGAAGGATAAATTATGCTTTCCTCAAAGTTACTAAAAAATAGATAATGTATAGATTCAATTTTAATATAATTCAAATTGAAGGAGCAGATTCAAAATATCTATTTTATGCCTTGTTCTGCGTCAAGCTCTGGACATAGATGCGTATTCCTCACACTCAAGAATCCCATTCTCCTAACTACAGGATTTATGCAAAGAGTTACACAGAAACAGTTTTTAATTATTGCTTGCACTGTTCACTTGATAATAATAGCAATCCTACTATAAGAGCACCTATTGTGCTCTTATAGTACAATATAAGAGCACAATAAGACAGTGGTTTTCGTGTATTATCTTAATCATCCCAACAATACTGTCAAATTTGTGACGCCATTCCCCCTCTACAAGTGAAGAAAGTGGGATTGCAAGACGCTAATTACCAAGTCCCCAGTCCTAAATTAGGTCTTTGTGAAGCTGGCTTTCATATCCATTTGTTTGGTTTTGTTTCACTTTGCTTCAATTTTGAGACTTAATACTTTTTCTATTATAAGAAATGGATATTTCTTATAATGGTATTTCTAGGAAATACCTAGAAAATTAATTCACCTTCATATGTATTTAATCTCACCTATCCCGATATATAGTGAGCTATAGGTTATTCCGATGAAATGCATCATCACTGGAAGGGCTCTTCTTAATTGTTTTATAGACATCGTGGCTAATTCGTCTAAAATATATTTGGGTGGACACCCTTTACATTACTCAAATCTCAACACAGAGATGTTACTTGTTCTATAAATGAGTGGTTATCCTGTTGAAGATTCTGTAAACAGTCAGTAATAATTTCTGCAGAATTACATATTTTTTCTGACTTTTCCATCAGAAATTTCTCTCTATCAACATTCTATATCGCCAAATGATGAATGAAGGTACTATTCTCAGAATTCACCCGAGTCGTACATAACATAATCAGTGGCTCATTAAATTGTTTGGGAGTTCTATAGGTCCGTGTGTGTTTGTGTGTGTGCGGGCATGACAGGTTTACAAGCCTTCCGATGGGTTTTTTAAAAAAGAAATCTTAGAGTACTTTTCTTTGAAAAGAGTTCTGGATACTCCTTGCAAAGGTTTTAGTCTTTTTCTATCTTGAACCAAAGTAACTGTTGACTCACACACACAGGCGTGCAGGAGGTCAGAAACCTTAATTACCATCCATTATCCTCTTTCAGTATCTTTCCTCCTGCCTGAAGTAGCTCAACAATTTCCAGACGGTCCTACTTTCATACCATTTCTCATTTTCTCTGATGTCATCATTTTATCACCAAGTTTTTTATCTTTACAGCTCATTTACGTTTTATACGTTTGGAGGGCATTTCATTTTAGAAGCATCTTAATTTTTCCCAGCTTAAAATGTAACTCTTACTTTACCTTTCATTTTCATTTTGGCAAGTATTTGGTTTCTTCTTAAAACATTAGTCTTTAAAACTAATTTGAAAATATCTATTCTCTCCCAACCACATTTGTATGTTCTACAAATGCAAATACTATACTAGCTTTTATCCCTCTTTTAAGGCAATAATAAATACCCTATAGCACAAAATGCTGTATAGATATCAAAAAGATGTCATGAAGTACTCATCCCAGACATGAACACTAACTCTTGTCTGGAAACATTCACTTTAAACCTTTTTTAAAGTCATCTAATGATAGAAATATGCATTCCTTTTAATTCAATGATTCTCCAGGCAGGTCTCCCAGACCCACCCCAGTCTTCATTTACAACTGTTGTTATCTTATCTGAGAATTACACTTAAATTGGGTTGAGATGATCTTTCTTAAACAAACTTTGTTGGCTAATACTTAATACATTATGATATTCAGGCATTAACTCACCATTTCCCCACCATGTATTTGGAAATATTTGACCTGATACCTTAAGCAGCATTGTGTTTCTATTTAAGGAGGATTCCAGTATCCCTTCCTTGTGAATTCTATAGATAGTAGGTGGTTAATAGTTTAAGATAATGAGTTCCCATAGAAGGACATAAAAGTATTAAGAATAGAGAACTATGAGAAATGGGCATATGTATGTGTACATAGAGGGAATAGCGAAAGAACAAGATGAAAGTAAAACTCATTAGAAGCTATAGATTTCAAATAGGAGACTATAATAATGTACAAAATATTGAGGACACCAAAAATGTAAGGTTTGTTGGGAACCCCACTTCCACATTCATAAGTAACTGTTAAAATGTTATTTAGGGAAAACTTGCTGAGTTGCAGAAAGTGGATTATACTGGATTTCAAATTTTAGTTTCTAATTGCTGAAATATTTGAGCCTTAGAGATAATCGACCTCAAAGAGAATCAGTGCCTTTTTCATGAAAATAATACAATTTGGGACAGGGTTCACCTAAGTCCATAGAGATGTAGATGTTGATCAAGGGTCTGTATACTGTTTATATTAATTACTTGCTAGCCAATCTGTATGCCCCCACACAGAACCCATGTGCGCCCCTCCCCAGGCTTCAGGTGGCATTACTGCTGCTGCTGGCTTCTTTCATATTCTCTGGACACAGAGTACAGCAGCCTCATAAAGTGCTTTCCAAAAACTGACTCAGGAACCCAAAATAACAATAACAAATATACCACACACCAAACTTATATTATTATTCTCCTACCAGGAAACTCAGGTCTTTCTTAAAACTTCAGTGTGTGCCTACATCACAATTCACATGCACACAAGTGAAATTGACAAAATAACAGTCTGCAGTAAAGGGTCTTCTTCAAACTGTTCTGAAAATTCTCCTGGTCAAAGCCGGGCGGGAACATACTGCCAGGTAGCTGATGTCCACGGCCCATTTTAATCCACTTTCCCACCTTCTCAGGCCCCCCCCCCCAACATACCCCTTTTCAATATCAAGTTTATTTTCCCTTTCATCTGCATATTTTCCTTAGAAGGCAAACTGATTCTCACTCCTGACCCATAACAGCGCATTCAACACACCTATTGTGTTCTATCCACCTAAAGCCTTTTGAAGTGACTCAAAACAATCAGGTAAACAGCAACACAACCAGGAATAAATAGTCGGTAATACCCAAACATATTATCTTTCTGAGATCATACATATTTATTTTCTTCTCAACTTCATTTCATTCTCCTGCCATAGTACAGTGAGACCAAATCTGCACTTGCTCTGGATAAATTTGGATTTTCCCATTTTGTAAATTTAATCAAAGCTAACTATATATACTTACCCTCCCTTAATTTTTGTGAATTGGAATTAGTTTGGGAATAAAAAATAAATAATTAAATATTAAAGAATGAAATAAAATCAACACATTACTATCCAGAGATAACAGTTAGATTTTGGAATTGTAATTCCATGATTTTTCTCTCTATATATTTATTTATATCCGCATAAACATATAGACACCTGACGATGATCTTGTTAATTATTAAATTAACAAATTTAATAAAAATTTCTGAAATTACACGTAATATAATTAAATTTAAATTACATATTCAATAAAATTTATAAAAATAAAATGAATACAATTTATTGAAATAAATCATCATGAATGATAAAATAAGTAAAAACAAAAATAAGTAAAACTAAAATTATGCAAATCTATATTTAATAACATATCAATTACCTATACATTGATCATAAATATATAAATATCTACATATTTTGGTTCTATGTTTTGATAACATTTCAATTATCTATACATAGATCATAAAAATACTAATGTCTATATATTTTGGTTGTATCTATAAATATGTATTCTATATATTTAGGACACAGTTTTATGAATTCTTTACATGTTATATCATGAGGATTTTCCCAATTCATCAATATTATTCTTAATGGTTGCATAATATCTTTTAGATGTTCTATGAATTACTTGTAGATTTCCAAATGGTTGTACTACTATATTGCCATTCTCATGTTTGGACCTAGACCATACCTCTGACTATGACCTTGGATTCTGATATAGGGAGTTGTCAGACTTAAAATTAAAAACATTTAAAAGCTTTTGGAACACACTCTTAATGTGTTTCTAAAAAAGTTGTACCAAATTATCAACCACAGTAATCACATCCTTCTGACCCTAAATTAATCATATTTTAATTGTTTCTTATTTTATGCATGTTAACAGTTCGTGCATGTAATTTGCGTTCTGTTTATTACAATCTATTGCACATTTTATTTGATTTAATATTTACTTGTCATTTGTAAGAAATTTGTTAATTGACTTTTTTTTAAGATTTATGTATTTATCTGGAGAGAGAGAGAGACTGTATCGGGGGCAGGGCAGAGGGAGAAGAAGAAGGAGACAATCTCAAGCAGACTGCACTGAGCCTGCAGACTAATACAGCTCAATCCCATGACCCCAAGATCACAAGCTGAGATGAAATCAAGAGTTGGACACCTGACTGAGCCATCCAGGTACCCCAACTTCGGTTGATTTTTATGACAACTTTTTGTTTGTTTGTTTGCAAAAACATCATATATTTCATCAGTTAATTCTTTATCTGGCATTTATATAGCAAATTGTTTTCTTAGCTCTAATAATTTAAATCCTTTGACTTCAGTATGTTAAATGTAACTTGTTAGTATTTTCTCTGTGACTTCAGTTCTTTTCAATTTATTGATAGTTTAGTGTTTTAATTTATGTTTTTGTAATTATATAAGATAAGAACAAAATTTTTCTCTAAATAATTAGATGCTCTTCCAAATACAATTCATCAAACTTCCATCCTGTTTGGATTAGTATGTTTTCTCAATCACAGACATGCACACACCCCACACACATACAGATAAAGAGAGCAAAAGATGCATGCTTCATTCTTCCATTTGTTAAAGCTAGCAACAGATCACTGTGTTTAAATTTCAATAACATTTGATATCTGATATGGCTGACCTATCCATATTTTCATTCTTGTTTATTCTCCCCATTTGTTTTATTTTTTTCTAGACAATATTTCACAATTTTTATTTTTTATTTTTTTTTAAAGATTTTATTTAATTATTTGACAGACAGAGATCACAAGCAGGCAGAGAGGCAGGCAGAGAGATAGGAAGGGAAGCAGGCTCCCTGCTGAGCAGAGAGCCCGATTCAGGGCTCGATCCCAGGACTCTGGGATCATGACCTGAGCCGAACACAGAGGCTTTAACCCACTGAGCCACCCAGGTGCCCCAATATTTCACAATTTTTATTAACCCCTCACCCTCAGTATCCTTACAAAATGGATTCCCTTTATCCTATGACTAATAATCATGCTAAAACTTGGATTTGGGAAGAATTAACATCTTAAACATAATTCATTTACTCATTCAATATTATGGCACATATCTATATTCTTAAAATTCACTTTGAAGTTTCTTAGTAAGTTTTCTGATTTTTTTCATGTATGTTTAACACAATTCTCTTTAGGGAGATTCTTAGTAAATATTTTTTTTCTCTTTGTTCTAATTTTTATTTGCTTTTTTTTGCTATTATAATCTTCTTTCATCTCTATACTATCAGGTTTATTATATATGATATATGAGGTCATTTTTAGCTGTAGGCTTTCATTCATTTTATTAAATTTTATTTTATTGAATTTTCATATTTAATTTTAGGTCCAACTGACCTCTTGTATTTTTAAGCATGCAGTTATGCAGTTCAATTGATGGCAAAGTTGCCTACTTTGCAATAGCTATATCTCCTTTTTCTTTTTCAGGCCCTACTTATTGCATTGACAAAAGTGTCCAGAACAATGCTGATTAGTTACGTGGTATGCTTGAAAATATTATTTACAGAATTAACAGAAATTCAGATTATATCTCATTGCTATGTTTGGCTTGCTGTTTTTTGAGATAGACTTAACATTGCAACAATTTCCTCTTTGTCATATTTCCTGGTACATATCTATACAATCAGTGATGGGCAATGTGTGTTATCTTGAATTCCTACAGTATAACCTATCTAGTCTGACATTTTATTTAGGTTATTTTAAAAATCTCTTATGGTGAGGCAATATAATGGAGTGATCTAAACCTGAAGCTTTGTACTCAAGAGATGCATGTTCCAGTTCTGCAACTTATTAGCTAGGTGACCGTGAGACAAGCTATTGAAACCATATGACCTTTAGTTTCTTCATCAGAAAAATGAGAAAATATTACCTACTACATTGGATTTTTTTTAAGATTTTATTTATTTATTTGACAGAAAGAGCCAGAGAGCACAAGCAGAGAAAATGACAGAGGGAGAGGGAAAAGCAGGCTCCCCACTGAGCAGGAACCCCCAACGCAGGGCTTGATCCCAGGGTCCTGGGATCATGACCTGAGCTGAACGCAGACACTTAACCAACCGACTGAGCCACCCAGGCACCCCTACATTGGATTTCTTAATTCAGTCACTGAATAACCCTAACGTGAATTAAGTATTGTCAGTGACTAGAATATTGTACTTCTTCAAATAATATTTGGTGAAAAGTAAGATTTATCCATATATTTTTTAAAAGAAATCTTCATGTGAAGTTCTTTCTTCTACATATACTTATAAATAACTTAAATAATTTTATTTGAGTTCTTAAATTTTTTTAATTATTTATTTTCTAGAATAAATTATATAATATGGGTTGATTTGCTTCTTAGTATTTGGGGAAATGTAATTCTAGGTCTGGACCCTGGAAACTTATTAGACGTAAGTCTTTGAAAACTTTCTTCAGCTTTTCATTGATTAAAAAAAAGACCAAGGGTGCCTGGATGGTTCAGTGGTTAAAGCCTCTGCCTTCGGCTCAGGTCACGGTCCCAGGATCCTTGGATTGAGTCCTGCATCAGGCTCTGTGCTCAACAGAGAGCTTGCTTCCTCCTCTTGCTCTCTCTGCCTACTGATCTCTGTCTGTCAAATAAGTAAATAAATAAATCTTTAAAAAAAAAAAAGACCATTTCAACAAAATCTTCATTTTTTAGCCAACAAGAATATTTACATTTATAAAATTATTTTTATCTGAGGAATTATCTCCAATTGTCATTGAACTTGCATTTGTCTGCAATATATTTTCCAGCAATTTGCTTGCTTTATTCTGGGAGTCCTCTAGAAAGGAAAGCATTCTTTCATTCACTAGCATTTCATTAAGGCTATCTCTCTTCTAACTTACATATTTTTCATTGTTGGATTTACTATCAACTTGCTTCTAATTTTCTTGCTTTTCCTTCAGTGTTTCTTATCTGATTTCTGAGTGAATGTTCAAGGCACACTTTTTTCACACTTAAAGTAAGACATTAAATAATATGAATTTTCCTAAACATGGTTTTTCTAACTCCCATATCTTTTTATAAGTAGTCATTTCTTTTATCATTTTTTATTAGTCTACAATTCCATTTTTTTCCTTTTATTACTAAAAAAATGCTTAAGTATAGTTTTTGTTTCTTCAGAATTTTCAAATAGTTGAGTGTAGATTTTTCTTATTTATTTTTACAAATTAATTATTCATAACTGTGGCCAGAAAATAAAACTACGTATTTTTGTGCTGTAGATTTATTTTCAGCTTTTGTATCCTAACATGTAATCAGTGTTTATAAATGCTATAAAGTCTCTTGAAATGACTAAATTGTAGGATACAAAGTTTAATAACTTACACCAAGCATATCAGTTGTATTATTCAAATCTTTTGTGTTTTTATATATGACTTTTGAAGACCAAGTAGAAATCAGTGTTTCCTTTGAATCTTTTCTCTTGCTGTTTCTATGGATTTTTCCTAGCTTTATTTAGGCATAATGGGTATATAACATTGCACAGCTTTAAGGTGGACAATGTTTTGATTTGATACATTTGTGTTTTGCAAAAGGATAACTAATATGTCATTGGTTTACACCTGCATCTCACCATGTAACACCATATTCTGTATTTGTGTGGTGAGAACGTTTAGGATCTCCTCTCTTAGAACATTCAACTGTTTATGACAGTAATGTCAGTTATAATTATCATGCTGTACCTTAGATTCCCAGAACTTATTCATCTTATAACTGGAAGTCAGTATTCTTTGACAAACATCTCTTCATTTCTCCCATCCCTTCTCCTTGGCAATAACCAATCTCCTCTCTGTTTCTATAAGTTAGACTTTTTTAGATCCCACATAGAAGTGATATTAACACTAATTATCTCTCTCTCTGTCTGACTTATTTCACTTAGCATAATGCCTTCAGGTTCCCTCCATATTGTCATAACTGGCAAGATTTTCTTCTTTCTCGTGGTTGAATAATATTACTAACAATATATATCACATCTTTATCCATTCATCTACTGACAGACACTTAGGTTGTTTCTATACCTTGGCTATTGTGAATAATGCTGTAATGAACACAGGAGTGTAGATATCTTTTCTAGATCTTGTTTTTATTTCTTTTGGATATATACCCAGAAATGGAATTGCTGGAATCATCTATTTTTAAATTTCTTGAGAAATGTTCATATTTTCCATTGTGGCTATTAGAATTGACATTCCCACCAAAAGAGCATAAGAGTTTCTTTTTCTCCATATCCTCATCAACAATCATAGTCACTTAACTTTTTGAGATAGTCAGTCCAAAGGTGTGAGGTGACAAATCTTGGTGTTTTGATTTGCATTTTCCTGATGATTAGGAATGTCAAGTACCTTTACAGGTAGCTGTCATCCTGTATGTGTTCTTAGAAAACTGTCTATTTGGTTCCTCTGCCTATTTTCTAATTAGGTTGTTTGAGTTGGATGAGTTCTTTATCTATTTTGGGTATTAACCCCTTACCAGATATAAGATATGCAAATATTTTCTCTCACTCCATAGGTAACCTTTGCATTTTGATTCTTTTCCTGTGCAGAAGACTTTTAATTTGCACTTGATTTTTAAGTTTCTTAAGCTTTCTGTGTCATATCCAGGAAATCTATGCCAAGAGCAATGTTAAAGAACTTTCCCCCTATGTTTTCTTCTAGGAATTTTACAGTTTCAGTTCCTATGTTTAAGTCTTGAATCCATTTCAAGTTCACTCATGTGAGTCGTGTAAAATAGAGGGCCAATTCCATTCTTCTGCATGTGGTTATCCAGCTTTTCCAACATCATGAATTGAAAATTACCCTTTCCCCACTTAGTATTCTTTTCTCCCTTGTCAAGTATTAATTGACTGCATATGCAGGGGTTTAATACAAAAATGGTAACAAAGGACACATGTGACTAAATAATGATAAGGGGTCAATTCATCAAGAGTATATAACAATAAGAAATATATATGCATTCAACATTGGAACACCTAAATATATTAAGCAAATACTAAAAGATTTGCTGGGATAAATAAGCAACAATACAATAATATAGAGGACTTTAGTACCCCAGCTTCAACAATGAATCAATCATCCGAACAGAAAATCCTGGATTTCAATCAGACTTCAGGTCAAATGGAACTAACAGACATGTACAGAATAATATTGGTTAAATGTCCGTACTACCCCCAATAATGTACAGACTCAATGCAATCCTTATCAAATTTCAATGTCATTTTTTACAAAAAAAAAAAGGAAAAACTATCCTAAAATTAGTGTGGAAGCTCAAAGACCCCCAAAAGCCAAAGCAACCTTGAGAAAGGAGAACAAAGCTGAAGACAACACACTTCCTGATTTCAAGCATTCTACAAAACTACAGTAGTCAAAACAATATGTTTCCATTAATTTTCATTATTTATTTATAATTTAATTATTGTTTTTATATCTGGCATGAAACCTATAGCACATTTTAATTTTAACTTATACTTTTGATCACCATAAAATGAATTTCATTTTGCAATTTACTAAACTGTTTGAGTTTTAAAATCTATTTAAATATCCATTTTTCATCATCTGTTCTTATATTATATAAAAACATGAAATGTCTTCCTTACTTTTATTTTACCAGTGATTTCGATAACATCTATCTCTTTTTAATTTTGTCTAAAAAGTGCATTTGAAATAAATGTTCTTCATGTATTAAATTCAAAATTGAAATCTGCCTTAACCTTCCTCACACAAGACAGGTAACACATTTTAATTTAATTTATCCTTTTAAATTCATAATATATAAAAACTGAAATTGTTTTTATATTCAGTTTATCTTTCCTGAATTACTCCCTTTCACTCAGAGCCTACATATTTTCCTGGAGCTAAAATGAATTTCCTATGGGCCACGAAGAGGTGAGTCTTTTTTTTTTTTTGTAATTCATCCAGCCAGTCTGTGCTTTTTAATTGGTGAGTTTAATCCATTCATATTTAGGGTGCCTATTGATATTTGAGGATTTACTACTGCCATTTTATCTTTTGGTTTCTGGTTATTTTGTCTCTTCATTGTTTCTGTTTCTTTCCATTTCTGTCTACTTTTTTAAGTTGGTGAATTTTCACAATGATTTGCTCAGTCTCCTCCTTTTCTTTATGTTTTGTATTTCTGCTCTGGATTTTTGCTTTGCGGTTACCATGAAGTTTACATAAAACCTCTCATAGATAAAATAGCCCCTTTTCTGCTAATAAAACTGTATCCTCATTTGCCTACAAAGGATCCATCCTTTCACTCTTCCCCTTTTATATTTTTGATGTCACAAATTAGCCCTTTTTATGCTGTAACTTCACTGCCAAGTTGTAGTAGCTATAGTCATTTTTAATGGTCTTTTCCTTTAACCTTTATGATGTAGTTAAGATTTTAATATGCTAATCTGAAAAAGAATGGTAGTGTTCTAATTCTGACCATTTGTCCCCTTGATCAAGGTTTGTGTACTTTTATCTTTTTGTTGCAGCTTGAGGAACTCCTTTCAGGATTTCTTGTAAAGCAGGTCTAGGGATGGTGAACTCCCATAGCTTTTGTTCTTCTGGGGAAACATTTATTTCTCCTTCATATTTGAAAAATAACTTTCAGACTGAGAATTCATAGCTAGCAGTTTTTAATCTCAACACTTTGAATACGTCAGTCCACTTTCTTCCAGTCTATAGAGTTTCTGTGGAGAAATTTGCTGATAACCAGTGGGGTTCCTTTGGTAGGTTACTGTCTTGTTTTCCCTGGTTGTCTTTAAAATTCTTTCTTTATTGTTGACTTTTGATAGTTTAAATACAATGTGTCTGGAGAAGGTCCTTTTGTGTTGAAATAATAAGGTGTTCTATTAACTACTTGGAACTGTATTTCCAGCTTCTTTCCCGGATT